>VOPJ01010528.1:0-174785 GCA_014673585.1 Semibalanus balanoides | reverse complement strand
CCCCCTGGCGGATTTATAAATACGCCACTGTACTGGTGTGCAAATTTGGGTGAAATCGGAATAACTTTGAATCCGTATCTGAATACGAATACCATGAATGAGAAATACCATTCATGCGAATGCGATCACGAAGGACTACGTTGCTAATTTCAGTAGTAGTAGTACAATTTTCAGTGGTAGTAGGGGATATGGTAGCAAAATGTGGCACACTCTTTCCGACAAATACTGCGCAGTAAATACATCTCTCTTCACTGAACTTCTCTATAGAGTTCAGTGACTGAACTCGACTGGTATATATGGTATATACGGCCTTGACTCGACTATAAATACCAGATAAACATTACCAGGGTAATTAGACACATAAATACTTTTTCATTTTGCAAGGCAACCGGAAGAAGCTGTTTGTGATAGTGATCGTGGAAATACTGTCTAGAAGCGACACAAACAAATATTGTGTGTAATCACACCAGTGTCCTAGGATTGGGAATTTTGGGTGCAAAGCGATGATACTCTACAAAGAATAATGTTTCACTTCTTTTGCCCAATTTGAATGGTTATTTTCCACTTTTTTCACTTTTGATATTATTTTTCTTTCTTCTACTTTAATATGCAAAAATTCAGAAAATTTATCAAGTTTTGTGTAATAGTAAATTTGTGTAAATTCTTGAAAAGGGCTCCTTTTAAGTAAGGTATAATTTTTCACTCTTTGCTGATTTTCAGTCTGAATTTTCCACTTGGCACCCTGGCTCTAAAGTAATCCAAGGACACTGAATTACACACTATTGAGTACACACTGTGTACAGACCTTGCACACTGTAACAGCCAGAGTATATAGTAACAACAACTTGCTTCTGAGTCCAGCTTGAGCTAGCAAACGTCATCTTGTTTTTCCAGCTCAGGACTAACTCCTGAGTAAGTCAGGAGTTAGGACTTAGCATTTTTTAACTGAAGATGCAGCTATCATGCTCTGGTTCCTTGCTTCATCAATATACATCTTATGAGCTCTGTCCAGTGAACACTCTTAACAAAATTGCAATTCATTAAGCCATGATTTGAATTGTTATTTTGAAAACATTCACTTTGAGTCTTTGATTTTTTTTTTTTTTTAATAAATTTAGTCCGAATGCTTTTTAGGGATGGCTTTTCGAGGTCAGAATCCGCACTAAGCAGAGCTTGTTACGCTGGTCCTGACCTCACCACCCGATCGTGCAATTCCTGTTGGCCGGCAGAATTTAGAGCTTTGAGATGATGATTGTGGCTTTAGAGCTTTGAGTCCTTGAGATATGTGAAATATCCATTTTAAATCTTGGGTTGCTGGTAAATTGGGTATTTTATTAGATGGAGGATTTTCCCACCAAATTTTTCGGTTGTACTGACCTTTATTCCACCATTAGTTAGTAGTTAATCCCTACAGTGTTGGAAAAGTTTATGTTTGTTAGTTTAAACCACCAACAAATGTTGTACTCCCAAATTATGACTGGTAAAAATGTATTTGTTTGTACTCCTCATGAATATGTATTCTTTAACCCTATTCCTTGCGGGGGCAGATTCTATCCCCCTGGTAGTTTTTTGCCGCTGCTTCTGAACCGTTACATCTATTGTCTTGAAACTTTTTGGACTTTTCCTAAATATGAATGACACATGATCTGTCAAAACTAGGAAAAAATCAGCCCATCAGAGGCGGCTCCAGGGTCATGTTTTTGGGAGGTTGTTACGAAAGCGATTGTGCGGCACATACTTCCTCGTATTAATTTTCTTTTTTTTGTTTGCGGTGGAAAATAGCGCTTCAGAAACTAAGCAGCTGCCCAAATACACATAACATACAAATAATTGGACTATGCCATATTTGGGCGAAGAGGACGCACTCAGGAATACATAAAATGGTAGAAAACGAATATCCTTCAGTCAATTTAGGCCCAACGTTCAATAAGTGAAAGATGGTATTAAAAGACCGTTCCTACTACATAGTGTTCTTACAGATATACCAAAAAGATTACTGGTTCCGGTTACACTTTGTGTTTTAACCTGAATCCGCCTTTTTGCACCAATAATTGCATTTAACTAAGCTTACAGCATACAATGCCCACATGCTTGACGATTCCTAGTCGTCCCAAACGATCACTGAACAGCACCATATTGTTATATAAAAAATTCCCAAATTTTTCATTCCGCTGAGTATGTCTATGATTTTCATTTTGTACTTGTCCCTTTCATACATTAAAAGGACCATGAATTGGAAGCTCAAAAACGTTTTTTTTTTTTGCATGCAAATCAGGTTTGAATCACACAGCCACAATGAACGCGTTTCAAAAAACACACCAAAAATTTGGATTTTCCCTTGCTCCCTAGTCCCCCCATTTTGAACAAAAAAAGCCAATTTCAGGTTAAATAAAAGATTTTGTCACAATCTGAATCGAATGTGTTCGTCGCCATCGAAATCGGCCAGCGGTTCTCGAGAGTGTGCGTCTGGGGGGGGGGAGAATCTGCCCCCCCCCCACGCAAGTTAACGTAATTCTGGCCGCCCGCAAGGAATATGGTTAACTTGTGTTTGTTTAACAGAAAACCTGTTTTTAACTAGGGAAATTAGGTTGGGTTGGTACAACGTAACTCTCAAGATAGTTCATCATCATTTTATTCATCATTTATGTATCAGTATTTCTTATTTTTGGTGTACCATCAGGTTATTTTTGTACTCTTCCATTGCAAAGATATGTACTCCTACACCAACAAAAAAGAGTGGAATTCCCACCCCTGTCCCTATAATATATCTACCAATTGATAGAAAATAGTACATTTAGTAACTATTGGGGGATCCACAAGACATTTTAGACTGTATCTAATTTTAACTTCAACAGTTGATATCTCACCTCATTACTTGTGTCGCTCATCACAAACTTTGATTATGAATCAGCTGACACGTCCCAAATAGTCTAGATTGGCAGCGGCCCCGTAGAGACATAAAGACATAAAAGAAGAGTGCAACAAAGAGCCTCCAGGGCCCATCCGAGGTTGCACATATCTCCCTCCCCCCACCAGCCTTGCCCTCCAGCCCACCCCACCTATCTAAAAAAGTCTAATCCCACAATACTTATGAACTAATCCCTTCTCTGATATAGTATTTGTCTAATCTAATTTTTTGATAGGAGGGAAGTGACACTGCAGTAGCAACATCCCCCGGTAGCTTCTTCCCAATGCCCTACAACCCTCTGCTGAAAAATCGTACTGGTTCATAGCGCTTAAGTATTCTACTAATAATTAATATCATTAGAGATATATGCAAGGACCTCTACCTGTTTTTACCAACTTAATATCAAAACATTCCACAATAACATAATCCTATATAAAAATGCTGAATCATATCACAAATTTGAAATACTTCAATTAGATCTCCTCTATAGCCTTTATATCTAAGTAGAAACAAATACCCAAAATGTCTATGATAACTTTCTATCATAAGACTAGTACTATTAAAAGACAATTTTTATCAATTTTTTGCTGTAACCTTTTCTGATACTCTTTCATAAAAAACAAACGAACTCTCAAGATCTAAAGAAGAAACGCAACAGCGGATTCTCAATAAGTATTTAGTATTTATTTATTCTTTTTCATCTGCACCATCCAAACATTCTCTAGAGCCATGCCGAGCTAAATGCTAAATCCTGACTCGCTAATACCCTAGACCCTAACCACAATAGGGATGTGTTGAAATGCCACCGAGGCTGCACCACATAAACCACTTCCAGCCAGCGGAACTAGGCTGGATGGAGAGACTTGAGAAAATCTGTATAATTTGTGGTGACATATCTTGATATTTTGACATTTTAAGAATGATGGGGCTGTCAATCAATACTTTTGGGGTGTTGCGTTACCAACCAATGTATGATGAACTGAGAAACTGCTATCACCAATGTATAATCCAGTCTGGGGAGGTGTGTTGCTGAAGCATTACTGATTTTCATTCAGTTTGATACATTGTAAATAATAACAGGTACATACTATATAAAAGTGTCTTAAAATGTGTGTAGTGACGCATTAGTTATGTTTAGTAAGTAGCAACTAAATAGTTAATTTTGGCAACATTAAAAAATGTTGTGGAATGATGGTCAGTACGTCCAGTCAGTTTTTGCTTAAGAGTATTGATTGTGCTTGGGTTAACCACTGTTTTGCTGGACGTGTTGTAATGTCAGACGTTACACTGCGGGTGGTACATTGGTGCATTATGGTGTAAAATGTAAACTGTTAACGGTAAGCTAAACAAACTCCAGACCAATCAAACAATGGACATCTTATGCTATAAGTGATGTATTTACCCTTAAAGGAAATAGTTCACCTTGGATTGTTTTTTAACACAATTTCAATATATTTTGAAATACAACTTTTTTCATGTCAAAAATAGCCATACATCGCGCCGATTCAGGACAGAAGGACGTACATTATTATTTCATCTATAAAACTATTAGTGCGTACTCTCCGCACGTCAAAGCGGTGGCTTCAGCCAACAGATTCAATGTATCGGTTGCGCGTAAGATTTACTTGTGCTCAGCCTCTGCCCAGGTGTATATTAGGCCCACATTCTTGACAGTATAACTTATTTATGGCCCACATATCACTTTCTACAAAAAGTCAAATATAGTCGGCTGGAGAGCCCTTTCAGCCCAGAAAACTTGCAGTTAGGGGTTTTTCAACACAGGCTACACAACTGCTCTGCTATCTCAGTTCAAAACCCATGTTGAAGGTGAACTATTTCCTTTAATTATTGATGCAGAACAAAGAGCATGAAATATCCGGTATTATGGCATGTCTGACATTAAGATAGTAAGATAGTTTTCCATAATTATGTTTATAAATGGTGGTTTGGGCTTTTTTTAGTTTCATTGGTTCATTTTTATCCGTGCCTGCATTATGTTGTATGTTTATAGTAAATGCAACTGTCTATCCAGTTATAGTAGCAATTTGTGTCTTGCAGTCACCTTTTTATATTGTAAGTGTTTCATGTGCAAAAGCATCTTATGGTCATGCTGAAACTAACAGTAGCTTTGGTACAGTTATATTTACCTCACACCCTTTATATTTTGTAAACATACAAAATATGTCAACACAAGCTTAAAATATAATTGTATTGCTGATAACATAGTACATACATACTTTAAGGGAGTAAGAGAGTATGCCTACTCTTTTGAAATGTCAAATATATTTGATATTAGCGGCTCAGAAGACTTAATTGGTTGTTGGAGTCCATGGGTTATGATAACCCAATGCACCGTCTGGGAGTCCCACCCCTTTAGTTGAATTTTTACTTGATATCCTGTATTGTGCATTGCTTGTTGTTAGTTTCAAAATTCTCATCAATAACGATCGCCACTGGTATGAAACTGCAGTACGGGAAAATGGTTACCTACATATGGCATTCACCACCAGACAATAACAAAAAACACCATACGCAGGGCATCTGTATCGGTTTGTTCATATAGTTGTCGAGGCTCTGTTTGGCAGCTGCTATCAGTGCTCACGAGTTGTTTTATATTTGCTAGTGCTAACAATATATGCTAGCGTTGTAATTTAAGGGCAATGCTTCTAGTAGCGTAAGCTCTTTAGGGAATATGGATAATTTTGTTCCGCCGAAATGATCTTGGCGAATTTGGAATATCTCAGCAACTATAGTGAATCTGGGGAGATGGAGAACATGGCTAAATTCAGAAAAATCTGCTCTACAGACTATGTAGTGTCAACAACTCCACATGACCAATGTGAGTAGGCACGCTTCCTTAAGTCCTTTATTTACACACCTTGTATATATACATACATATCAGTGGCGTACCCAGGATTCGCTTCAGGGGGGTAATTTTCGGTCGGGGGCACAAGGTAACCCCGCAAAAAAACTCATCGGATTTGGCCCCTATATTTTTCGAGGGGCATATTTTCAACATTTTTTTTTCGAAAGAAAACTCGCAAAACAAAATCAGGTGAAATCGCCGTATTTCGCCAGGCCGGCGAAATACGGCGAAATTGTGCGAAAGCACCGTGGGCACAGGCCCTATTTCGTGCAGTGAGGCACTAGCAGGAGGCACAGGGTCCATGTGCCCCCCCCCCCAATGGACCGACTTTGTCACTAAAAAATGATCGGCGATGTCCCCTTTTGCGAATTTGTGGGAGCCCTGCAAAATATAGTAACTTGAATCCGGGGAGATTGTTATTTTCGCGACATTTTTTTGTGGAGGGGGGCCTTTGCTGAGAGGGGCCCCTTGAGATGCCGTGCCCTCCTTGTCGAAGGTCTGACTGCGTCTCTGGCTGCACATGTGTGAGGTCCAGTTGATACTCCAAAGGCCTTTGCTGCTCTGCATCCATGAAACCCCAGAGTCGCCTGACTCTGACCTAAAGAACCTCGGAAAAAAAAACTGAAGTGCTCGGAGTTAACTAAAGACCACGCTTCGCGTGGTCTTTAGAGAGAAAATAGGGTCCTTCGGGCCCTATTTCTAAAGGGGGCCCATTGGCCAAGGGGGCACGCACGGACCTTCAGGGGAGGGGACAATTGTCCCTTTTTCCCCTGGGTATGCCTATGATACATATAAACATTTACAATTTCCCATTTTTCGGAAGTTCTGGATCCAAATCTTCACCTCTGAAGAGCCTCTGATGTGCTCTAAACACTCTAAAGACCACGCTTCGCTTGGTCTTTAGAGAAAATAACGCCTGTCGGTTGCCTCTATTTCCAAAGGGGGCACGCACGGACCTTCAGGGGGGGGGGCAATTTCCCCTTTTGCCCCCCCCCCTGGGTACGCTTATGATACATATCAACATTTACAATTTCCAATTTTTCTGAAGTTCTGGATCCAAATCCACTCAAAGTGATTGTGAACTAGCAGTCAGCTAGAGAGGCTATGAGGTGTGATGTTAAGATATTGTTATTTTCACAGTCATGCGCCCTGTTTCAGAGAGTGCCTGGCTCTTGCCTCGTGTGACGTGTCTCGTGACCATCTCGTCCATCTCCACCGAGCCATGTCTGCCGCCGCCACCGACACCGCTCCGCCGCCGGCCATGTTCGAGGAGGGCTCGGTCGACGACGCCGACTGGCTGCCGTACGGTGAGCGGCCCGACTGGGACGACGTGCTGCCGGCGCCGCAGCAGGACGGCCCGGAGCCCGTGGTGCGCATCCTCTACTCGGAGCGCTTCACCGACGTGTACGACCGGTTCCGCGCGCTGCTCGCCTCCGGCGAGGTGTCGGAGCGAGCGCTGCGCCTGACGTCGGCCGCGCTCGAGCTGAACCCGGCCAACTACAGCGTGTGGCACCACCGGCGCCACCTTCTGCAGGCGCTCGACTGCCCGCTGCAGCCGGAGCTCGACTTCACGCGCCGCATGATCGAGGACCACCCGAAGAACTACCAGGTGTGGCACCACCGGCGCGTGCTGGTGGAGCGGCGCGGCCAGCCGGCCGACGAGCGTCGCCTCACCGAGATCGTGCTGGCGCAGGACCCCAAGAACTTCCACGCGTGGCAGTACCGGCAGTGGGCCGTGCGCCGGTTCGACCTGTTCGAGGGCGAGCTCGAGTTCGCCGAGCGGCTGCTCGACGACGACGTGCGCAACAACTCGGCCTGGAACCAGCGCTACTTCGTCTGCAACAACACGACCGGCTTCACGGCGGAGGTGGTGGCGCGCGAGGTGGCCTTCTGCCTGGCGGCGCTGCGCAAGGTGAAGCAGAACGAGTCGGCCTGGAACTACCTGCGCGGCGTGCTTTACCAGTCGCCCACCGGCCTCTCGGGTCACGCCGAGCTCTCGGAGTTCTGCGATGGTGTGATGGAGGCCGATTGCCGCGCGCCGCAGCTGCTTGCATTCGTGGTGGACGCCAGCGCCGAGCGGGCGGCTGCCGGCGACCGGGAGGCGCTGCAGCGCGCGCTGCGGCTCTGCGATGAGCTGGCCACCGAGCACGACACGATCCGGCAGCAGTACTGGCTCTACCGGCGCCGCGCGCTCGCCAAGAAGTACGGCGCTGAGTGAGGGGCGGGCCGGGGCATGTCCGGACCGAGGGTCAGGATGGAGTTGACAGGGCCGGAGGGGTGGCTCCATCGGCGGCAGGCGTGAAGCGCCGTCCGCCCGCCCGCCGGCCGCCTGAGGTGGGGTGCGGTCAGCGCTGGGTGCCGGTCACTGAGGTGGGTTGCAGTCAGACCTGGATCCTGCACCCGAGATAGTGCTGGACTGGAGAGGAGATGGGATATCCGTATATGTAAAGCGGTATGGACGGATGTGGGTGCGTTTTCGGTACGTGTACGTCTGTACGTATGCGTGTCCTGGACACGTACGTGTATATCTCGGTAAGTGGATAGGAATACCATATCTCCCTCTCTTGAACTACCCATCAAATGAAGACTGGAACATTTCAGTAAGAACGGCAGAAACGTCGGCACCGTATTGATGCTTAAAGCAGGGAGAAAGAGTCCGGTGTTGCACTAGCTTTTGTCCGTGATTCGCCGAGACATGGCCGCCCAGTTCATTCTTCCTTTCAGCACGGTGTGGTGTTGCTGTGACTGTTTTTATAATTTGGGGTTACTTTCTGAAATGTGCGGCAAAGTTGGGCTTCGTTGACGTCCTGTCTCCGAATACGGCTACAGTGAAAGTGAAACGTGATTTTGAATGTGCACTGTTCGTGATTTGCCATTGGATATTGTACTCTTCTAGCCGATGCACCGCAGTGACAATGCTGCTGTGAATTGTTTCTATTGTATCCCACGCCTGACAGCAGCTTTTGCCTCCCCCGTTTCCCTTTGCTACTTCTCGGAGGTAATAAAGTTGTTGTGGACAAGGCCTATTTTAACTTGTTTGCTGCGTTGTGGCTAAGGCCATTACTCCTTGTGATGGGCAAAACAGTCGATACAGCATCGTATTCGTAAGTCATTGGCACTACTCGGACACGTGCAATATAAATGACTTATTGTACAGGGTTTGTCGTGCGGAATAACATATATATGTCCGACAGTGACTTGCAGCTTTGAGTAATCGCGCTGCAGACGAGCATTACAGTCCGATCACGCGCCTCGCTATGAGCCGAACCCCGTCGCCGACCACGGTCACAGAATATCCGTCGACCGGCAGCAGGTGTTCCGCGAACCCGTGCGCCGAGCTTACCAATGGAGAAGAACACTGCCGTCCTCGTAGATTTCCGAGTAAATGTCGATTCGTGGCCAGATGCGATTTGTCAAGAGTCTCTGGGCAGTTGTCCGGCGTTGTGATTGGAATTAATTGTGCGGCGATTTGAATACGGCGCTCCTGACATCAGCGCGGTGCTTTGGAGGCCGCCGGTGGCGTTGCGTCAGTTTTCCTGGTCTGTGGGTCGATGCCGGTCCCACGCTGAGGCACGTTTACTGGGTAGTGAAGACTCCGAGTCGTTAGGCGAAATGGGGCAAAGTCTCCTGTTGCTTTTGCCATCCTAAGTCACACAGCTGAACCTGATCGAGGTCAGGTCCGTCTTCTTGAGAACATCGCGATCAGCCGCCCGCAGGTCACACACGCACCTCGCCCCTGCCTCTGTCCGCGCTGACCTCGCCCCTGCCCCGCGGATGAACACTAACGCGGGCCGGGACCGACCGGGCGGCACAGATTACCAAACCGGCACAAAACATAACAGCTCTCACACTGAGACACGGAGAATCTGCACTGGGTGATGGCTGGCTTCAATCGCTACACCGTGGTATGGCTTGCAGAGGCTAGCGTCTGGGTCATAATTTATTACGACAAATCGTCACTGACCCATAGTGACTCGGAGGAGTCCCCTGGCCCGCAGGAGACGGATCAAAAACGCTGACGGCTAATCTCATTCGTTTGTATTCATTTAGCTAATAGCTGGCAGCTTGGACAGCACGGTGGAACAGACCAATATTCGGCTCCGCTCCAACACCGTATCAGCGGTGACACGATTCCGGCGCATCATTGGCTCGTAAAACTACTACAAAAAGGCAGCATAACTTGTCACCGAAGGATTAATGGCGCGATACCCGGTGATTTGTTGGTGGGACGGTGAGACGAACATTGACGGTTGGGCCGTTAATACGAATCAATTTGTTAAAATGTTAATTGATTAAAATGTTATTGTCCCATCGTCATTGTCAGAATTCACTTCGACGAGAGCACGACAGACACTGTTGACACATACGGCACTCACAAAATAGCGGTCACTGTAGGAATCTGATCGTTTTCGGGGCTGTTCATAAAGTATGATATGTTTGGGGTGTTGTCAGACGTCTTCGCCTTTTGGAAGCCACAGCTGCTACATTGTAGCATAAAGAATGTATAAGCTTTTACAAAATATTCCGACAATGCGACAATACTCATGAATCGTCTCCGTAGGATCCCTATACAAAGCAAAACACTTCATCATTTGTTGTACCTCGTCTCACCCATCAAGCACCATAACATTTGTTCGCAGGCACTGCAGTACCTGAGGCGTCACCCCATCCCCCCACTATAAGCACTGTTAATCCAGCCACACGCACAACGGGGATGAGAATGGCCGTACAGTCCATCACAGGGTGACCGAGGTGATATCACAAGATCGGCGGATGGCAGCCCAGCCCAGCCGATCGCCACCCGCCGCTCACACACACGCACACACACGCACACGACACGCACATCACACCCGCACGTATGCACCGTCACTGCGCGGTCCAGTTCCGAGCGCTGTCCGGTCCGCACACACTTTGTACTGGAGACTGTGCCCTGCGGCGGGCCCGCTGACGCTCGGCGGTCAGTAGATGGCGTCCGACGCCAGGTTGACGCGCAGCTCGGCGCCGCTCACGGCGTTGTACCGCTGGCTGCCGTTCCGCCGGATCGTGGCCGTCTTCTCGGGCTGCGCCAGCTCCGCCGTCTTGCCGGAGCCGTGCCGGCCGCGGCCGCTGCGCAGCTCTGCCAGTTCGTGCACCCCCGGCACCCCCGGCACCCCCACACCGCGCACCGTCACGTACGCGTTCGGCACGGCCGGCTTCGGCAGCGTGTCGTAGTACTTTGAGCCGGGCACGCGACTGTAGCTCCGCCTGTGCAGGTAGTAGTACGTGGCGACGGCCGCCAGGAGGCCGCCGGCGCAGAAGCAGCCGAGGCAGGCGCCGACCAGCCGGCCGGCGCTGACGCCCGGGGCGCCGGCCGTCGCCGCCAGCAGCACCGACTCTGTGGACATCAGGTGCACGCCGTGAGAACAGGGACGGAGAGAGGCCACCAGTCACCGACTTACGCTCTAAACCGTAAACAATGAAGAAGCAACAATACGTTACAAATACAAGCGAGTCACGCTGAAGAGCTTTAACATGCATCCCAAACGTCTTCTCAAACCATTTGATTTAGCGCCACAACCGACAAATTCCGACGTGTGTGACAAATGCGAACACTGACGTAAAGGCCTGTTCCCGTCGCGCCTCTAACCGCCTCTAACCTCCTCTAAGTTGCAACTGCTCTGGGATACGACTGGAGCAAGCGGCCAGTGGGAGCAACTTTGAGGAGGTTAGAGGTGCGACAGGAACAGGCCCTGAGATTGAGATAGATACAGAACCAAACAACACTTTTTCTCAGCAAACCGGCCGCTAACGCCGACAGGCGGCTGAACACGCCACGATGTATATTCCGTGATCAGTGTGTAACAATCGCACGGCGGGACTTACCGTCGTTTGTCTCCACACAGAGCCTGCTCTGGTGCTTCTGTCCCTGACACAGCTCTTCGCCCGGCTCTGAGACCATGCAGTCTCTGACGCGGTGCTGCTCTCCGCGCAAGTCACACACACTCCACACCGACCTGAGGACACAGGCACGCGGGGGAGGTTAGACACAGGCACGGGTGGGGTGCACGGTCAGATACAGGCACGGGTGGGGTTCAAGGTCAGATACAGGCACGGGTGGGGTTCAAGGTCAGATACAGGCACGGGTGGGGTTCAAGGTCAGACACAGGCACGGGTGGGGTGAACGGGCGAGGCCAGTGACAGGCCGACAGGGCTAAATATACTTTAGAATATGAGGAAATGCGAAACTTTTGCTAGAACATGGCGGATGGGCCGTGACAAAACATATATTCCTATTCACCGAAGAAGCGAACTACTATGCAAGGAAAAGTCACTTGTATAGCACGCAACGAGTACGGACAAAACACACGTTACCCTCGATTATCCCCAAAGGTCCTCGTAAAGCGTCAGCGTATGGCATACATGAACTGCATATGATTTTAAAAGGTAAAATCACCGTTGGTCGTACCATTCGTTCCATCCCTCGAGACTGCTGCAGCTGGGCATCTCGCATGACTCTTTTGTGACGTCAGAGCCGTCACAGCTGACGTCATTGGAGTCGGCTCCCTCGGGCGGCCGGCACTGTCTCTGTCGGCTGCGGCGGCCGACCCCGCAGGAGACGGAGCATGGAGACCACTCAGACCAGCAGGACCAGTCACCTGCCGGGGACAGGGCGTCACACGTCACACGTCACACGTCACACGGATCACTGACCACTCCGACCAGCAGGACCAGTCACCTGCCGGGGACAGGGCGTCACACGTCACACTCACACGTCACACGGACCACTGACCACTCTGGACAGCAGGACCAGTCACCTGCCGGGGACGTGGAGTCACACGCAGTGTTGGATTTCTGGCCGCTTCCTGGTCCGGTGTTATGCTCTCTTCAGTGAGTTACTCCCGTTTCGGCCTCAGCCTTTCGGGTTGTGGCGACGCTACGAAGAAACACCAGTGAGAATGCAAAACTTTGTTTCCCGAATTAGTTGATTTTGAACTCCAGAATAGTTATATAAGGGTACATTTGCCCCCCGTGGTGCCCGTACATATTTACTTGGACTTACGTAGTAATTTCACAATCTACGGCACTATACTTCTAGAGTCAGAAGCTCAGAACGAAGTTGGCACAAATTTGCACCTCACGGGGAATGCGGCGCCCCGGGCAGATGACCTGCGATTAGCTTGACCCGAAGGTTGAGGCCGGAAAGGGGCGCACTCAGTTGAAAGGAGCAAAGTCCCGGGACCAGGAAAGCGGCCAGGAAATCCAACGTGGTCACACGTCACGCTACACGTCAACTCATGCGCCAATGTCACCGTACCTACACCAGTGACAGTCTGACTTCTCTGCGAGAGGCCACACCAAACATGCCCAGGCTTCTTCTGGTCCTCGGCTAGGTGTCCGTGACTGCACGTATACTGTTCAACTCGTACCCGGTACTTTCTTTTACACATGTTATTTACCGAGGTCACGACCGAACCCGTTCACGTCAGATCAACCTAGAACCACTTTGCCTCAGCCCAGTCTATTTTCTCGCTGAACCACGATTTTTTTATTTCTTCAATACCACAAGCAACCCACGTTCACATTTAGGCTCCATGACTTCTGCATGCTTCGGACTACCCATCCGGGACCCAGGCGAGGCGTGACTCTCGCCACTTACCTATGTCACTGCTCCGTGTTTGCAGGCCCGCGCTCTACCCGCTTGAGGACCGGACAGGCGAGACCCGCTTTCTTTATATACAATTGAGGTCCGAACGTTTTGTATGCATGGATACCTGCCGAGGTCGGACCACGCTAAGCAGAGCTTGTGGCGCCAGGCCTGACCCCACCCACCCCGATCGCGCAATTCCTGTTGGCCGGCAGAATTTAGAGACGAAAGTTTTACGTGCCCGACATACCTGGACAGACTGGACACGGTCCGCCCCGCTCACTGACGTCACCTGGTCTTGAGTGCGACCCTGCTACCCGGCCGCAGGCCCATCCCCAGTCGGAGTAAATAGCGAGCGCCGAACGCGACTATCGAAACCGGGCTGCCACTACCGGGATAGGTCACGAAGCCCAGCGCTCTCACCGACCTGAGCTACAGAACCGGTAATGACGCTACTGTTGGCTTACCTTTGCAACTAGTTCCGTGTTGCAGGCGCGCTCTACCCGGCTGGGACCGAGACAGGCGGACTGTTGGCCTACCTTTGCACTGCTCCGTGTTGCAGGCGCGCTCCTACCCGGCTGGGACCGAGACAGGCGGACTGTTGTCCGTCACAGGTACGGGACCGCGTCTGCACCCCGCCACCGCAGGACACCGAGCACAGCGACCATACGCTCCAGTCGCCCCAGCCGAGACCGGTCCAGTCGGCTGCCGGGTCAGACGGGGGTCAGATGTGAGACGGATTCAGACCGGGGTCAGACTGGGGGTCAGGTAGAGGTCAGACAGGGGCCTCATAGGGATAAGACAGCATGGTCGTACAGGGAACAGGCACAAGTCATACAGGGGGAAGACAGAGGTAATGCAGAAGTTAGGCAGAAGTCATGGCGAGGTCTGGCAACGGCCAAGCAAAGGTCGGTTAATTTCAAACTAGTATGTTCGTTTGAAACCATTCGAGTTTCACTGATACGACTGCATCAAAATAATGGTCACATAGTGAGTACGGCACTGGTCAATAATATCGTCAAAATGTATGGGCGCTGACCAGATTCAGCCGGTGTTTAAAAAATACATATCAATACGAGCCGGAAATATTGATGACCTCAGGCCGTCAGCAGGTATTCAGCCACCTGAAGGACCAGCCCGGCTTTTTATGGCCTCCAGCAGCCGCTGTCCCTGTGACGGTGACTGAGTGGGTGACCTGTGGTCGCTCACCTGGCGTGCACTGTCCGTCGGCTGAGCAGTGGCGTTCATCACTCCTGGCGTGCGACACGCGGATCAAGCTGGGCTCCGGCACGGGCGCGCGGCACTCAAACCTGAACCGCTGCTGGCGGCCTGCGGTGCTGCCGTTGGCCGCCAGCCAGGGGGTCCAGTGTGTGAGTCTCCGCTGCTCGGGACACGACTGGCCACCACACTCTCCGTAATCCAGATCACATCCGGAGCAGGGCCGGCCGCCGTTCGCTGGCCGCGGACTGTCGCAGGCGCGCCGCCGCCGCTTCAAACCGCCCCCACAGCGGGCCGAGCAGCGGGACCAGTCGCCCCAGTCGCCCCAACCGCCGTCCACCGGCAGGCTGGTCTCGCTGGGACAGGGCGGGTTCGAGTGGCACATGATCTCCTGCTGGGCGTCGCCGCTGCAGTCCCGGCCTCCGTGCACCGGCGCCGGGCTGCTGCAGGAGCGCCGGCGCGACTTGACGGCCACGCCGCACGGGTGCGAGCAGGCCGACCACGCCGACCAGCTGGTCCAGCCGCCGTGCCGCGTGCAGTTGGTCACCTCGGCAGCCAGGCCGACGCAGGGCGCTCCGCCGCGAGCCGGCGCCGGGCTGGAGCACTGCCTCCGTCGGCACAGGCACGGCTCTCCGCCGCTCTCCGACTTCCCGCCGCCGTCCTCCAGCTGGCGGCACGGCTGCCAGTCTGCCCAGGCGCTCCAGCCGCCGTCGACGGGCCGCGTCAGGTCGGGACACTGCGTCACCAGCTGGTGCCAGGAAGCGACGTCGCGGTCGCGGCCGGGCGGCGTGGTGCAGAGCGCGCGCGCCTCGTCCCAGCCGCAGTACGGGTCCATGGCGGCCAGACAGGCGGCCTCGTTCCGGTAGCGGCCGCAGCGCTGCACCGGCAGGCGCACCAGGCCTGAGTCCGTACCCAGGTACAGAGAAGCCTGCGGAGAGGGGGGACGGCCGAGTGAGTCAGAGCGGACTTTATCTAACGTTTTGTGTAAGGTTACACCGGTCGGCTTAGCTTGGTGAAATAGCAATCAGCGGATTTGTGAGCATTGCTTTACCATGCCAAATACCTAAACATTATTCATAACAGATTGTCCAATCAGCAAGCCGCATACATCTCCGGACGACACAATCATGCCACCACCAAGGTCCGCACAGATAACAGACCAAGCACTCATCGCGCCAACTCAAAATCAGCCAGACGAAGTACACTGACACATAGCCAGATCATGCTGCTCGCAGCAGTGTTGGCACTAAGACCGCCATCGCCTCGGTGCAAACTTGCTCGCCTCAGGCGCGCAAAGCCAAGTCCACCAGATCAGGCGTCGGACCTATGCGGTCTCCGCGTGGTCACGGCAAACAACATGCAGAAGCATCTCACAGCCAGGGGGCCGCGTGCCTCCCAACCCGTGTAAACCTGGTTGGCGAACGCGAGAATTCTCACAGCAGCGCGGCCTTCCGGCGCAACTGCACGCTATTATGCACCGGAACCGTGCAGGCCGGTCCCAGGCAGGTGCACTGCCGTGCCCGCGCCCCTTGACCTGTCTGTGCACATGTAGGTACGGGCCCTCGTCGTATAACGCGCGCTGGTACCTACTTTCCACCGTGCAACGCGAGAATTCCACCTTCCGGCACGCTACACGGAACCGTGACCAGGCCCGTACCCAGGCAGGTGCACTGGCCGTGCCCGCGCACCCTCTGACCTTAGTCTGTGCACCCCCAGTGTTAAGGTAACGGACATTCGATAGTCAAATACAAAATTAACAGAAGCGCTTTCGAGTCTTTCAGCGGGTACAAGCCACAACATACGACACATCAAGACAAATGTTCGTATGCAATATTGTATACATGCTAAGACTGGGATGGTAAATATATGCTACTGGCTGTGCACACTCTGGCAATTTGTGTGCACTTCCTAGAAATTTTGGCTGGCTACGGCCACAGGCCTGACCTTGACGCATCACAGTGCACACGGGTGTACTTGTTGGGACAGCCTATACCGGTAGGGCTGTACTGCGGGTCAGTCTACCGATACAGGCAGGGCTGTACTGCGGGTCAGTCTACCGATACAGGCAGGGCTGTACTGCGGGTCAGTCTACCTATACAGTCAGGGCTGTACTGCGGGTCAGTTTACCGATACAGACAGGGCTGTACTGCGGGTCAGTCTACCGATACAGACAGGGCTGTACTGCGGGTCAGTCTACCCGATACAGACAGGGCTGTACTGCGGGTCAGTCTACCGATACAGGCACGATAGTAGTCCGGGATAGTCTATGTTACCAAGAGCCATTACAATGACAATGATAATTATTTGTGCTTGAAGGCTCGGTACTGATCCCAGACGAGTTATTTCCAACACGGGTAGGTACAGTCCACGGGAGAATTTGTGAGTACTGACCGCCTCTCTGAGCAGCTTCATGGTGAGCACCCTGGTGGGCTGGTTGAAGGGCTGCAGCACCTCCAGCAGGCAGGTCTGCCGGGAGCGCGGCACCACGCTCAGCTTCCTGATGGTGCCGGCCGTGTCGGCCACGTACAGCACGTGCACCGACACGTGGTGCTTGGTGGTGGTCACGTCCGCCGCCACGGAGGTCAGCCTGTGAACCAATCAGGTCAGAGGTCAGATGGCAGGTCATAATAAGAGGTCAGAGTTCACATGGCAGGTCATAAGAAAGCACGGAAATGAACGGGAGGGGAAAAGACGGTGCCTTGTGGATTTTCTGCCAAATTAATTCTACTACGGATCACTTGATTTTTCTAAGCTGTTTCTGGTTAATGTCACAGTTACTTTTGGCAATGTTTAAGCCAGCCTCGGCGAATAATCAAACAAAAAGTGCGGCACAGAACAGCTGTCTCAGTTTTAACATAATTTAAGAGACTTTGGACAGTCACACTTCAAAATCGGATTGCAAATACCCCGAATCCCATTGTGACCGGTCTCTTTCCTGCGACAGAGCTGGCGACGGGTCGGTTTATGGCGCGCCAACCATGGAGACGACTGCGGCGCAGTTCGCCATATGCGGCTCAGCCGGATAACATCGCAGGCGGCACAGCTTACACCGGCGACTTACAGAGATGCATTAGCCGGGCGAGGAGGCCGACAGGGGACCGGCGACATAGACGTCTCGCCAGAGCCGGCACCATCACAGACCAACCAGCTCATCCCTCCTCTGCCGGACGGACGGAAAAGCCTGCCCTCCCTCTCCCCACACTGCCCTTGCCTCTGAAGATCCACCTAATAGGCACACGTCCGGTCCAGTCGAAATGAGGATTTTCTGACACAACTAACCGGTTTCTAGCATTTATCCGGCCTTCATACGATGGACTTCCCTTCTCTTCATCCAACTGATGACAACCCATTCTCGCCCTTTTCTCTTCTCTCTTCAAAACCTTACCGTGGTCTTTCTTTGCACCCCAACTGTCTACCGTTTGCCCTACCGTGACCCCAGCTGACCCCTCCCTCTCCTCTCTGGCAGTCTCGTCCAGCTTCCCCACCTGACGCCGACCAGCATGGGCGGACCCATAACGGGTGGCCGGTGGGTTTGACGAGTGAAAAGTTAGCAGCCGATTCGAGACATTCGACTTATTCGATACATTCGCAAATCGCATGTATATGCAGTGACAAGCATAATTTGAGACATTCGACAGATTCGATACATTCATAAAAATGGTACTGTTCGCAGCCTACTAGAAATATTATAACTTTTCCCAGCCGACTCGAGAGATTTGACACATAAGGTACATGTGGTTTCTTTAAAGTTTGTGGCCGATTTGGGGCATTCGATAAATTAACTTTAGTTATATAAATTGTGATAGTTATAAATTAACATTATAAAATGTAGATAGTATATAAATTAACGATAGTTACATTCCCCATAATTCTAGTCGGCTGCGAACAATACCATTTTGACGAATGTATCGAATGTGTTAAATGCCTCAAATCAGGCTTGTTACTACGTCTACATATACATGCAGAAGTATCAAAAGTGTTGAATGTCTCGAATCGGCTAGTAATTTTTCACTCGCATGGTTGGGGAGAGAAAATCCCCAAAAGTCTCAGACAATTCTGAAAACTCATCAGATTTTGCTTGCTTATACATTGATAGCTGACCTCAGGCAAACTTTCCTTTGAAAAAATGTGTTTAGACTGGCTTCTATATCACGAAATGCGTCAATTTTCGCCGATTTCAGTCGGTTTGAGGGGACGATCATAGCCCCTCGGCGCCCTCTAGATCCGCCCATGCCGTCCAGCTGCCTCACCTGACACCATCCAGCAGCAGCAGCGGTTCGGGACGTTCCGGCTGTACCGCCTCTGCCGCCAGCGAGTACTCTGAGAGTGCAGTCAGCTGGTGACCCGTGGTCACGTTCGGAGAGCGGCACTCGAAGTGGGTGTGGTCATCCAGCTGGACCCGCTGCCACGGCCCGCCGGGCGTGCTCTGGTGCTGGAACGGCCCCGAGAACGCCGTGCTGATCGCCGACATGTTGAACGCGCACACCGCTGAGCCGGCAAGGCTGTTACTGGAACACAGAGAGGCGGCACGGGTTATAGGTGTGTCTCAGACAGACACGACACAGGTTACAGGTGTGTTTCAGATATACACGGCACGGTTTATAAGGGTGTTAGAGAGACAATGCACGGACTTCAGGGGAGTGGAGAGAAACCTGATACGGGTTACAGGATGTGTTAAGAAGCGCCGTATGGGCTCATGCAAGTTGTGTCTCATGGTCAAACACGTTGCCATTCAAACACGCAGACACGCATGACACGTGACATATGGCCAAACGACTTAAAACACTCGATGTTTAACACCCACAGATAAGTGCCGTGACGTTCATTGCGGTATATGGAAGCCTTGCGGTAAGCAGGAGTGGCGGGCGGCGGCGGCGGCGGCGGCGGCGGCGGCGGCGGCGGCGGTGACGGCCCGCAGACACACGCGACAAGCGGCCAGCGGAGCCGGGTGTACCGCCCGTGTCGCCACATAGCGAAGGCTATATACCGTCTGTAAAAATGTGTCTACACGGCTACCGGCCCTGACTGGAAATGAGCTGGTGTCGACATCGTCAGCGCCAGTCACTAAGTGCTGCCTGCACGCCTGCAGACAGCGCTTCAGTCCAAGCAGGCGCTGAAGATGAATCACCACCTGAAATCGGCTAAATTAAAACATCGTGCTGAAGTGCTGACCTCAAACTGCTTAAATATTATATGAAATGATACATCTGTTTAATATGAACTTAACGGGCTGTAGTCGGTGGGAGGATTAAGTGCTTCCATTATATCATGTAGGTCTCGGGGTTTACATGCCATATATGGAACTGGAAGCAGGTAACATTTGCCTTTCAAAACTAGCCAGGTCGAGGCGCTTCAAGCCTTGTGTAAGTCGCCGCCGCTGATCCAGCGCGCTGGACCAGCCGAGGCATTAAGCAGATTATTTCTCGGATGATTATCGTCCTTGAAGAAGGAGTCCGTGCGCAACAATTCGCAGTGTACAGGAGTGAAGTGGTGCTTCGGGATACTCTGCGGAGGCAAGAGAGGAGGGTTGACGGCAGGAGCCAGCTATATGCCATAAAAATGGGTTCATATCGGGACCCGGTCATGTCTCCAGGAGCACGGTCCAGACCAGATTCCAGTCCTGTCTCCTGGGCCCTGGTCCCGGTCCCGGCCCCGGGGCAGAGGTTAGACCAGGCCCCGGTCCTGCCCCCTGCGCAGAGTCCTGTGCTGTCTCCCAGAACAATGTGGATACTACACATACACTTTAGACCCTGTGCTGTCTCAGACAATTCTGAAAACTCATAGATTTCGCTTTGCTTATACATTGATAGCTGACTCCCAGAACAAGGTGTGTAGATTAGATACTACCCAGACACCTTATAGGCAGTTCCCGGAGCAGACCCTGTGCTGCTTCCCGGGACAGAATCTCTATCTGTGCCGGCGATTAACACCGACACGTGGTACTGCCAGCCCCGCTGACTGGCGCGCTGATCGAGAGGCTCCCTCCGGAACAGAGATACCAGCACGCGGTACTGACAGCCCCGCTGGCTGGCGTGCTGATCGAGAGGCACCTCCCGGGACCGAGAGACCAGCACGCGGTACTGCCGGCCCCACTGGCTGGCGTGCTGATCGAGAGGCACCTCCCGGGACCGAGAGACCAGCACGCGGTACTGACAGCCAGCCCCGCTGGCTAGCGTGCTGATCGAGAGGCACCTCCCGGGACCGAGCTGTCAAGCCGCTCCATAGCAGGCACTGTCAAGGAGAGCTGCCTGTCCGCCGAACTGATGGAAAACCCACAGGCATTCGCGTCGCGGAAGGATCGGCGCTGATGGCGGGAGAGATTGAGGCAGGATGGTTCGGCGAAGCGGGTCATTCAGAGTGTGTGCGCTCGCTGAGGACACGGGCCGGTGTGCAGCGCCGCCTGGCGCCGTCACTGAGACAGGACTCCTGACAGGTATGTATTCACCACCGGGCTTTGCGAGCGCGGCTGGACTGAATGCTCATCATACAGTCATGTCAGGTAGGTCTCCTCAGGGCCATCAGTTAATTACAGCTGGCAACACAGGCAGCAGTAATGGCCGCCGTACCACCAGACGGAGACTGACTCATGCCATTCTGGGAATATAACATTTAAAAACAATGTCACCGAGGGAAAATAATCCCAAAATGGTGATGGGTTACTATCATCGATACGGATTTTGTTTTGTTTGACAGAGGAAAACACGCTATGCTGCATGAGCCGGCTGGTTATTAATTTCCCAGCGACATGTAGCGTGCCCTTTCACTTTTACGGGTAAATCAAAATTAATGTAGCGTGCTCTTGCACGATTTCAGATTGCTAGATAAGCGATTCGTCGCAATCTCAACATCTCCATGCACTGAGCTAGGCCAAAAATAATTGAGAATACGCCGGGCACGAAACCAAATACAGACGGTCAGGCGAGCGGTCTCCATCGAAGCACAATGGTAACTAGCACAGGGCAAATGTGTCCATAACCATCACCCGATGGGCCGAAAAGTTGACAGTCACGGAAAACAAAGACCAGTGGCATTTACGAGCGAGTGAAAATATTCGTGTTTTCCATCATATCAGAACGCTCCGATGCATCAAAGCCGGCGCCGGTCGAGTTTGCGACACACACCTATGTCGTGATTAGGTGTCCGCAAGTGCCCGTCTCCCCCGCTGATGTCGAGGAGGAGGCACGGCGGCCTTCACAGCGACTTAGCCTGCGTGCAGTCCGACATCAACCAGATCAAGTCCTTATAAGTCGGGCGGACCGCTGTCAGCCCAGCGAGCAGCCAGAACTTTCAGACGACTATTGACGAGTCAGTGTCGACAATGCTCGGGGGTGTGCCTGTCCTGCTGACACTCTGCTGCCCCCTGTCTGCGCCCCGGCCTCACCCCGGTATATTCAGGATGCGTACATGCAGCTGACGGGCAGCCTGGGCCTCTGCCCGGCACGATCCCCATCACTCTGCAGACGCCGGCGATCAGCGGTGAACGAGGGGTCGTTACTGCAGTCATTGAGAGCACGCTGGGCCTCTCCCTTGCAATAGTGGCACGGCTGGGCGGGGGCGCGGCGGGCGGCGGGCGGGCGGGCGGCGGGCGCGCCGACCGCACCTCTGGCCGGCCTCCGCCGCTCCCACCCTCCCGTCAAGGTAGCCAACGCCATCTACCGCGAAGCAGTCTGGTCACCACCGGTACACCACTACCTACAACTGCTGCCAGCACTCCAGCAACCAGCACCAGCACCTAGCTACCAGCACCAGCACCAGCACCAGCACCAGCACTACCGCCTAGTGTCCGCCCCCGGCGCGAATTAAAAGCCGATAGACGACAGGACAGTCGTTAGGTGTCGGCCGTTATTCATCGCGTGTCCAGCCGCTGAGGGATTGCAGCGTCATTAATTGACTCCGGGGTGGTCAGGCGGCCACACTGGTGCACCGGAGGCGCCGGAAAGGCCGTAGCGCGCCGCCGCGCCGCCTGTGCCGCAGGGGACCACACAGGGTCATCGAGGTCGCCGAGGAGCGTCTCTGTTGTTTCCGCTGGTAATGTGCGGGACAGGTGCTGACTGCTGACATGAAGCTGAGGTCAGCATCCCCCGAGGTCAGCATCCCCCTCGGTCAGCAGCCCCCTGGGTCAGCAGCCCCCGGGGTCAGCAGCCCCCGGGGTCAGCAGCCGGAGTCAGCAGCTGGGGTCAGCATCCCCCTGTGTCAGCAGCCCCGGGGTCAGCAGCCGCCGGGGC
This sequence comes from Semibalanus balanoides, assembly GCA_014673585.1. Classification (NCBI taxonomy): domain Eukaryota; kingdom Metazoa; phylum Arthropoda; class Thecostraca; order Balanomorpha; family Balanidae; genus Semibalanus; species Semibalanus balanoides. The sequence continues at coordinate 151,944 of VOPJ01010528.1, read as the reverse complement.
CGCTGGTCTGTCTGGTGCTGACTGAGCGCTGACACCAGTGCCACTGCCGACAGCGGTGACAGCGGTGACCGTGTCCGGTCCTCCGTATCAGAGGAGCCGCGCCTGGCGCTGCTATCCCGGCGCTGCTGACTGAGAAAACTCATCTGAGGGACGGACTACCGACCTCTGAGCGGCGATAGGTGACGGTCTGCATACTTTGGGCTCCGTTTATAATTACATTTTCATGAAAAACGGTGCTGGAGTATTTGCGAGTTTCTTGCCTTTATAGGTTGCTGCATTTTTCGTAACACTTTTGAAAATGGCATTTGCTCTCTGACAGGAAGCTATAACAATGATCAAATGAATGAAGTATGATTTGTTAGTGACAGAAATTATCGAGCTACGAACGTTTAATTCGAAATAATACATAACATGAGCTCGTATATACCTACACGGTGGTCGTAAAAATCAGGAACCGTAAAGCGTCCATAATTGGAGTGAATTGGACCATTCGTAACAGTCATCAACTCTATAGGCGCCAGTAATATGACACATATCGGGGTACTGTATTTTGAGTATCACGTACAAAACAGAGTCGTGTTTCCTCCGGAAAGCGCAGCTCCCGTCACGGCATGTGACGCTGGGAACACAACAGATTGTGATGCCGTGACTGTCCAAATCACATTACTTATTATTCCCGAACAGCGACTGTCACTTTCCTCGATTTCTCCGGTTTAATTAGCCCAGAGAGCGACCCTCCAGCGCGCGTGACCACTGACAAACCGTGGTCCAACGGGCCGCGTCCGGCCCGTCAACGGCTGTCCGCACACGGCCAGTTGTAACCTCACGCCGACAATAATAGGTTCAGTTATCCTGTTGAAGCCAGTGTGCGACACAACAGCACCGTTTTGTCCTCGTTTGCACTGGTTCGTAGAGCCGGCGGCCGGATGGCGACTAGGAGTCCCACGACAGCAAGACTTGTCATTCTGTGTGCCTGTGTGCACAATCAGCACCCAAGGACGCCATCAAGGACGGAGGACACAGGTGTCGAGACGGGAGACGCTAGTTGACGCTCCACCGCCGCCGCAATCTACCCCCTCCCCAGATGGGGCGGGGGGGGGTCTGATAGGCGTTCTCCAGAGTTAAGTCAACAGACTGCGGGTTATTACGAGGCTGACACTGCGCACAAAGACGGAGAACACGCGGGCTACGCTAGGCTAGGCTAGGAACACGTGGAGCCCCTGCACGCCCACTACCCAGCTGCGCCGGAGAGCCGCAGACTGGTCGGCTACTCACTCTGGTGTGGTGAACGTGGCGTAGAGCACCTCCTCGCGGTCCAGATAGTGGATGCTCTGCACCTCGTCCAGGTAGAACGGGTACTCCCCGGGCATGGAGCAGTTGAGGCGGGCCTTGACAAACGTGGTCCAAACGTGCCGGCCGTTCCCCCGGTCGTTCTTACAGACCCGCGCGATCCGCGAGTACACCGCCTGTGGAGGGACAGCACAGTGCAGAGGTCAGCTGAGAGGTCACGGCGGTCGTTCTTACAGACCCGCGCGATCCGCGAGTACACCGCCTGAAGGGAGACCATACAGTGCAGAGGTCAGCTGAGAGGATACGAAATAAGAAAACTGATATAAAATATATAATCGAGATATCGAATATCGAATAAATCGAAAACGGGTACATGAAAGCCAGTGGTGGTCATCGCTAACCAAAAAGTTGGTTTCGCTAACCGCTAATCCGCTAACTAAATATTTGCTTCCGCTAAAATATTCGCTTCCGCTGCTAAAATCGAATAATATGTGAAAAATAACCCATATAACATGTGTCGCATGACCTCTTGCCAATAGTGACCTGATTTGGCCTGACCTTGACCTTTCTTGACTTTTGCTTACAATTTCACTTTAGTTATACCGTGTACGGGAGATGCATCATACCTTTGAGAGCAATTTGTGCGATAATAGTCTTAATCTAAGGCTTAGGATAGAAAGTATGGCCCCAAAACTCAAATATCTAAATTTTAACTTTGACCTTACTGTGACCTGACATGTGATTTTAATTTGAAAATTTCGCGTGTGCTTTAGATGGGTCTCATTGATAGCTTTCGATTACAACCTTGCGTGTCTCGCTGCGATAATTGGTTCGGAAGATAACGAGGGGCGAAAAACGACCCCCAGCCAATGGCGTTCGGCCGAGACCCCAGCCAACGCCTAAAAAAGCCAAAGCCAACAGCTATAAAAACAGACAAAGCCAACAGCTAAGAAACGGACATAGAGAGCTGCAATTTGTATGTTGTAGTTTTAACAAAGAGCTTTCCAAAAAGATATAGCAGCCAAGATCAGAATGCTGATCAAGGTAACCACAAATATTTAAATGAGCACATTAATTATTTGTTAATTAAATTCAGTTCATTTTAACAGAGATCTTGGAAGGTTGCTCCGTCCCTGTCATTGCCTCTTCCTTACCTACCCCTCCCTTATCTTAAATGTAGTAAAAACATGCAACAAACCTATATAAATTGTATTAGCGGACTTAAAGTAAACGGGACTTAATTTAGCGGAAGCTAATTGGTCCGCAAACGGTTTCTTAAGTTAGTGGAAACGCTAATCCGCTAAACGAAAAGTTAGTTCTGCTAATTAACGGTTATCTAACTCCCCACTGATGAAAGCAGACGGCCTATAAAAGTAAAAGCAAATCTGGCACAGCGCCTGTGCCCTGCCTGCACTCTATTCAACGGCCGATGCACATCATATGCATTCAGCAGCGGACTCAGTGGGCGGGGCAAGGGCCGATCAACAGTACCGAGTTGTCCACCCCGTCTGACTTATTCAAATATTTGCCTAATAACGGGGTATGCTGTCTGATGACCGTCACGGTAATCGCACTGTTAGCACATTATCTGAATGGATGTCAGTGATCAGTTTCATCACAGCGCAGCGCTGGGCCTTAAACTCGCCAAACGCCGTCTCCTGTCCAGACCTTGTAATTAGCGCCACGTGCCGTGCATGCTGTCAGCAGCGGCCCGAGCTGTCTTATCAGCCGCCGGCCTCTTCGGAGACATCGCCCGTACACTGTGGTGCAGTGTACAGAGCGGCGTTCAGGTCACGTGACACCCCGTACCCAATGACAGTCGGCACGGACGATGGCCCGGTTAGTGCGGTTATCAATCGATCGTTAGGAAATTGACGAGATGCCGTCACATCGCCAGCAATACGATACGACACCGCTGGGATGCCATGAAGGACACGGCAAAGGCAATTGGTTCGCTAATAGGCTGTCGCTTTCCTTCGTTACGATGGTCCGGTTAGTGCGGTTATCAATTGATCGTTAGGAAATTGACGAGATGCCGTCATATCGCCAGCAATACGATACGATACCGCTGGGATGCCATGAAGGACACGGCAAACGCAATTGGTTCGCTAATCGGCTGTCGCTTTCCTTCGTTATGTAAGGATTTCCTTCGTACTATGGGTGTGGATTTTCCTGAGAGTAGTCAGGTGCGCGGTTCCGATCGTGTGAACCGGCAACTGACGGACGCCAGGCTGTCTAGAGTCTCCCGTTGCCTGACGCTGCAGTGCAGTACATGACGATGCTGTCATCGGTCTGTTTTGACAGAGAGACGATAGAGCTGACCAAACAGACCACAACATTCAGGCGCAGCCTACCGCCATGCAGCTGTCAATTCAGTGCCCTGCACCCTCGCTCAATCTGACCAGTCACCTGACGACAGCCAGTGTCCAGGTAACAAGAATAAACACAATTCTACGGAATAGTGTTGTTTCGCATATAGTTCTAAAAATCCTTCGGTTACTCAAATATCGCTTCCCTGTTTGACCCATATCGAAAACGCTAGAGAGCCGATAGAAGTAATAATAATCCCGCAACAGAATGTCCAGCTAATAACGATACAAATGCAGCCAAATTCTATTAATTTCAGCATTAATTCGAATAGTTCAGAAAAGTGCAGCATTTGTTGTCATGTCGTTCGCGACTGACAATCAACCTCGCTCGCAGCCCAGGCTGACCAGTTGACCACTGACCAATGACCACTGACCACTCCCATTCCTCGCCTGGCCACCATCCACGTACCCCAAGTCGCTCTCCTCACCTTTCCGCAGCTCATGTACTCCACAGCGTCCTCGCGGAACACAAAGTACACGAACTCGCCGGCCTCGAACGAGCCGACAAAGTCGGGCGCGCTCAGCAGCCGGCTGTCGTACTGCCGGGTTCGCAGCTGGCGGCCGCCGTACAGCGCCGGGTCCTGCCCGGAGAAGTCTGTTGGCGTGGCGGCGAACACGGCCCCCTCCGAGGACAGCACTGACGTGACGTTCAGGTGCGGCGAGTACGGCGCCACGGCGATGCCCGACTCGCGGTGCTGGACCGAGTCGAGCGCGTCCAGGCGTCGCCAGGTGCAGACCGGCTGGAAGGCGTGGGTGCCGCAGGCCAGCAGCCGCGTGCCGTGTCGGTGCAGCACGCGCACGAAGTTGTGGCAGTCGACGGAGGTTTGGCCCTTGATCTCGCACATTTTGACGGCGATCGGAGCGGGCCAGTGCCGACTCCAGCTCCTGAAGCCCGCGGACACTGAGCGTTACAGTTGTCCCGTGGAAGGCAGGGCAGGTTCAAGTACATCCCTGAAGAACGAGGCAGTGCAGTACATACGGTCTCTAAAGCATGGAAGCACATGGTAGCATGCGGAGCAGCTGCGTCTCTGGGGACATCAGAAGTTACCGAAACACGTATAACGAGTCACACCGTACACGTATTACAAAACACGGCGGGTCAACACGTGATCGCCGAGGGAAAAGAGCTTGCAATAAAGCGAGACGTGATTACCGAGAAGTGCCGTCACTGGTGTAACATGTTCTGGGGATAGAGATGGGGATAGAGATGGGGATAGAGATGGGGATAGAGATGAACCTTGCAGTATCACTGAATTTATGAGGGCGTTAGACAAAACTCCACTCCTGTTAACGACAGGCGGCTCCCGGATTGGCGGGGCTATGTAGGAGGCATTATAAACAGCGAGCAACTGAACGGCCATATACACTGACTAAGGGATACACAGGCGCGGTCCAAGCTATCTGCAGTGTAGTGGAGCTGAGTCAGGGGGAGATCTGGCAGGCAGCGTCCCAATGTGGGAGGATATAGCTGGCTAAGCCGATAGTATATCGTAAACACGGGCGGGACAGGGCGGGACGGGGCGGCGGCTGAATCAGTATAAGTAGCGGACAGATGGGGCGGGATGGGCGGGGCTCCCTTTACAGGATAAACGTTGGAAGAGCGCGGCCTTTCAACCATGGATAAGTACAGAAAGGCGGGACGGTCAACGTAGCCATGCGTACTGGCAGTGCTTAGTCCCATTCCATTACCATAAAAGGTTTACCAAGAATACAATTCGTGTTATTAAGTTGAATTGAACCGAAGCGAAATCCGTTTTGATGACCGTTTTGTCGCTTAAATTGTCTCCTTGTCGGCATTCATACTGTGAGTGGCTTTACTAAATGTATTTGTCAGAAGGATTTGCGCTAAGAGTATTATGAACATAAGTACATAATCAATTTCTGTGCTTGAATAAATACAGTTTTATGCATTTCAAAAACGCTCGCCTTATTTTACAAGACAATGTAATTGGCATTTTCCGCCAATGACTTCAGCTTTACCATTTCGAGCTGACATGATGTCTGCGGTTGGTGTGCAGCGGTAAAACGGCTCTGAATACACGGGACAGAGGCGGTTTGGGTGGGACTAAAGGCTGTGTTTCTGACGTCAACTATTCGCCTCGGCGGGAGTCCAGGAATCGTTAAAAAGTTCGTTCTCTACCAATCCGGTGGCAAGTATAACGGAATACTAATGTAGAGTACATTGCCGAACTGCAGTAGAGATTAAAGATGCCCCTAGGATTCCAGGATTCCCGCCGGGATGTGACAGTCAAAAACACACCCTTAACTGTTTCGACCGGGAGAGAACGAGGAGGGGGCAGAGGCTATTCGAGTGTGCGCATTCCCTCAGCTCACCGCACCTCCCCAGTGCTTTGCAGGTGGTCCCCCCACCGCCGGACGCCGGCACGCGTGCCACAATGCGCCGCTGATGAGCTCGTTAGCCACGCTGTCGCCGGGACGGATGACCCGTGTCAGATCTGCAGCTGTGCCGCATCGCTTCACAGTGCAGGGGACACCAGCGCGGCATCGCTTCACAGCGGCGGGACAGCGGCGCAGCATCGGGCGGCGGGGAGTCTGTCCAGGTCTGTCCAGGTCTGTCCAGGTCTGTCCAGTCTGTCAGTCCCCAGGTCTGCCCAGGTCTGTTTCAGTCTCTAGTCTTGTCCAGGTCTGTCAGGTCTGTCCAGTCTGTCCAGTCTGTCCCAGTCTGTCCAGTCTCCAGGTCTGTCTTAGTCTGTCCAGGTCTGTCCAGTCTGTCCAGGTCTGTCCAGGTCTGTCCAGCTGTCCATGTCTGTCAGGCTGTCCAGTCTGTCCAGGTCTGTCCTGTTGTTCAGGTCTGTCCACGGTTCTGTCCAGTCTTCCATGTCTGTCCAGGTCTGCCAAGTGTATACAGGTCTGTCCAGTCTCCCAGTCTGATCCAGTCTCTGTCAGTCGTCCAGTCTTCCAAGTCGTCATGTCGTCTAGGTCTGTCCTAGTCTGTCCAGTCTGTCCAGGTCTTGTCCAGGTTCTTCCAGTCTGTCCAGGTCTATCCAAGGTCTGTCCAGGTCTGTCCAGTCTGTCTAGTGTCTCTTTCAGGTCTTCCAGTCTGTCAGGTCTGTCCAGTCTGTCCAGGTCTATCCAGGCCTGTCTACGTCTCACAATGCCCCTGATCTCACGGACACGGGGCAGGACGAGCAGGAACCAGACTCGCCTCTATAGAGCAGGGAAGCAGCTCCGCCTCTACAGAGGAGGGAGCCCGCTCCGACCACAGTTCGACCGCCGCAGCGCTCAGTCGTGTCCACCGGCTTGTGCCGGTATGTGGCCGACAGGTCCTGTTCTGGGGACCGGTCGTCCGTTCAGCTAACACCTGACTGGGGTGTGGCCAGCTCACGCCTGACTCAGCTCACACCTCAGCTAACACCTGACTGGGGTGTGGTCAGCTCACGCCTGGCTCAGCTCACACCTCAGCTAACACCTGACTGGGGTGTGGTCAGCTCACACCTGACTCAGCTCACACCTCAGCTAACACCTGACTGGGGTGTGGCCAGCTCACGCCTGACTCAGCTCACACCTCAGCTCACACACCTGACTGGGGTGTGGCTGCAGTGGTCGGTAACACCGCCGCGCGGCGTGAGTCTGTCCCCCTGCCCTTCAGTGGTCCCACCACGGCAGACCAACCGGCAGTAACGGACTGACCAAGGTCGACCCCTCCCCCTTCCTCCCGGCCGACCGCAGCGGACGACGTCGGGCGACTCAGCGCACGACAAACCCTTCATCCTCACCTGGCGCCCACGATGATCTGGTACTTTTGTATGTCGAACAGAATTTCCGAGAACCTGGTCACGTTCGGCGGGGCGAACACATCCAGCGTCGACCGCAGCTCTGTGGAGAGGAGGAGCCGGCGGTCAGTCAGTCAGGTTCACAGCGCGGCTTCACCGGACGAGTTGGGCTCCGATCCAGCGCGGTGGATGATCAGATTGGAAGGAATTTGTGGAGTGTATGAGAGTATATCGCGCGGTGATCGGGGTTAGGTGCACATCCTGGTGCCGAACAGCCGCGAGGATGGTCCTCTCAACTTGATGGTCCTTGAGAGGATTTATCCTCGCAACTGGGAGAGAAGGCGCAAAATGGGTCGTTTTGTAATACTTTACGAGCAGGCCGATTCTTCGTTTCGATCAAGGAAACTAGTGGAGGATAAAAACAATGGGAAATCAATTAACCTTCCTTTAAAATAAAATATCCGTACGAGTGCAAAGTACCCAATTAACGGCGGCCAAGCCCTCGTTAACGCCGATTTCCCAGTTCACACCCCACACTTTGTTGGCCTAGTCAAGGTAGTTAAGATCGCTGTGTCTGACCGATTTACGACACTTGCTTCAAACGGTCCGATGGCCTCCTTACTGTGGCCCAGAGATTTACAGCGCTGATTGCCAACTGCGGCTAAATGCCGGTGACGGCGGTGGTCTTTACCCAAGTCTTAACCGGCTCATTGTGGAACAGATTTCGCCATGTAGTCTACCTAGTACCTGGTGATGCTGATTTGGGCTTTCGGGACAGCAGCTGTCAAGCTTGCATGGCGTCTGGACCACCAAGTGTCCGTGCGAAACGAAACAAAAACGGTCGAAAGCATGCTGATGATTTCCCAGGGCAATTAACGTGTTCTGGCGTCGTAAAACTACTGTATAGTCTGTAGACCTTACGCTCACCAGGTACCATCATAAAAAAATAGGTGCCATCTGAGACCGTAACTCACATTTCCTGAACTGTTGATAGCATCCAAATTAAAATAAGTCACAATGCACTTTTATATTCAACTTGCCCGTGTGTCCACGTAGGTACTGACACTGGAATGTGCCTCGTCGTAAGTGAAGCGCAGCCTGAGCTCAAACACACCAAATAGCTGTAAATGAAATCAGCAATAGTGGAATATCTGCCTTTCACATGCACTAATACACCTGACTACAGGACGCGGTAGCCGACTGAGACTGACATGTCCGCCACATAAGGCTTCTGGGCTCATTGCCAGTCGACGGAGACATATAAAACAGCCTCACGAACCGGCCATTTGCAGGCGGGACATGGAAAAGCCGGCTGCCCAGCGCTCAACAGGCCCCCTCCGCGGAGAGCCTCACGACCAGCTATGGCACCGGCCGCCGCCGACCGCTAAACCGTCCACCGAAGTCGGGCATGGCACGCTCATTGCTATTCTCACTGCGACAGCATTTGCAAACATGCCACGCGCGGGGCGCATGACTATAAGGGTCACGGCGCGCCGGCCGGCCGCGGCGAAATCGCCTCTGCTGCAGGCCGCGATCGGCTCTTCATCATTGGCGCGAGCGTGTCCGCCCGTGCCCGGCCAGCAAAATATGACCAGCGGTCGGCGGCCGAGCGGCACGCCGCCCGCCGCCGGCCGCATGGCATCCATTGCAAGGCGGCGCTCTCTGCAGCCGGGTCGTGCCCCGGGCGTCTGTTGCGAGCCGGGCCGAGCCATGCCGATGACCTCGGCAGGAACGCCGTACCGAGCCGTGCCGTACCGTGCCGTACCGTGCACGTACCGAGCCGTGCCGTACCGAGCCGTGCCGTACCGAGCCGTGCCGTACCGAATTGTTCTGTTGTGTCGTTTTCAGGCCGGGACCAAGACGTCATTGGACCCTGTGACCCCAGATACAGGTGCGAATTATAAGCGGACGGACGGAGCCTTGGTGGGGCCATGGATGTCAGCAAAAATGTGGGCCTTAAAAAGTGTTTATACGGTCGTTTTCCTCCACCGCTCATCTTTCCTGCTCGTGTAAAGCGACACACAATGCAATGCCGTGCCGCATCTTCTCTTTCGTTTCGGCCCACTTCACTTTCCTCGCTGCGCCACACCACGTCCGTCTGCAGCGCCGCACCTGCGCCCCGCAGGTCCTCCACGGAGCTGGCCGGCCTTGTCCTCTCACTACACTGTTAGCTGAGACTCTGACACGGCCCGCACGTGCCCACTCGACTCTACTCGACTCCAGCCGACACACCGGTGGGACCCGTCGACCTGCAGGCTGTAGTCCACAGTCCAGCCGGCGTTATCGGTCAGCTCGTCCTGGCGCGGTCGGGGCCGCCGCACAGGAACCCACCGCCGCGCTGTGTGCGAGGCACGGCAGCTGCGCAAACATACCGCAGTCGAGTCCCCTGCGACGCGCTGCACAACTTCAGCCAGTTCACAGGACTACCAGATGGTTCACAGGACCACCAGATGGTTCACAGGACCACCAGTCAGTTGTCATATCCACCTGTCAGTTCACAGAACCACCAGCCAGTTCACAGGACCACCAGCTAGCTCAGTTCACAGTGCTGAACTGCCATGGACCACCAGTCAGTTCACAGTGCTGAACTGCCATGGACCACCAGTCAGTTCACAGTGCTGAACTGCAATGAACCACCAGCCAGTTCACAAGGCACGTCCCGCAGAGCGCAGGAAGGTCAGCGGGTGACCAGGAAGGAAGAGCTGTAAAAATATACCGCCGATGCAAGGCGATGAGCAGGATTACTTGTCCTAGTAACGTAATATAGCGTATAATGTAATCGAGCTGTGTAACGAATTACGCTACGTTACGCGCCTTCACTCAGCCATCCTATCCTTTAAACTGTATCCTAGCTGGAAACTTTAACAGTTCCTATCCTGCAAATCGAGGCATAGCAACGCGGAGCAAAAGTCAAAAAGTTTCGTGACGTTTGGACGGAACCGGTCACGGAAAGTCGTCCCGGCGCCTTCCCTCAAACCAGACCGTTTCCAGGTGCGGTCCGGGCGAGGAGGACGGACGATAAAAAGCCGTACAGTTATGTCCGACGTCCGTAGTCCACGTGCCACTACACTCTGCGGCCGATCATCGGTCATTGCGAAATGCCAATCACGTCCATCGCCGTGTGCGCGGCACAAAGCAGAGGAAACGTGCCTGCCGATAGGTCGGCCCGATAGGCGGCCGTGCAAGGAGCCGCGGCGTTGTGCAACAGCACGGTCAGCAGCTGCAGTCAGCAGCGGCGGCAGCGGTGACGCGGTGACGCGGTGACGCGGTGACGCGGTGACGCGGTGACGCGGTCACGCGGTGACGCGGTGACGCGGTGACGCGGTGACGGCGGTGGCTATAAAGTCGCAGAGCGGAGAAGGTGACAGGCCCAGCCGCTTAGCTTATCCGCTTATTCCAGCCGCTTATCCTATGGCTGCTATCCGCAGCCGGCAGCCAGATAGACAGGCCATACCTAGAAGAAGACATCATCGGTCTCTAGTGTTTCCGTGACACCAGCTAGCAATCGGGAGGCTTAACGCATCGTCCGGCTTCTATCAGTCTCCTTTTATTATCACAGCCGCTAATCATATGGCTCCTATCTGAAGCCGGCAGCCGAGATAGACAGGCCATACCTAGAAGAAGACATCATCAGTCTCTAGTGTTTCCGGGACACCAACTAGCTATCGGGAGGCTTAACGCACCGTCCGGCTTCTATCAGTCTCCTTTTACCCTTCAAATTCAAGCTTTTCGAGCTGCTCGTGATGCTCTTGGAGACAGACTCATAAAATTCACCACTTGTCGGGTTCGGTGGAAATCCGCCGGTGTCCTCGAGTCGATACATTTGATAAGCTGCCTAGAGAAGTGCCTGGAAACTGAATTCATAATACCCGCTGACGAAATACGAGACGAGTGGCCGGAATACGATCAGCTCCTAATCAGCCAGCGCAGTGTTTCTGGTTAGGAAGGCAGGCCGCGTCCCAGTGACAGACATGCCGGTAGTGACCAACACGACAGAGACGGTACAGACTGAGCAGACTGAGCACCTCCCCAGTGTCAATAACCGCCGACATGACACACTGAGCTACCTTCAGTCACACCTTTATTAATGACAGTCGTGGTTGACAGGACATGAGTGGGCACTCTCAGCTACTTCACACGTCCCATGTGCAGACCGGGACGGCTCGAGACAGCCTCTGGGCCGGAGTCCTGACACCCGAACGTGCCCTGGCATTCGTCCTGCCATCAATGGACGTGCCCTGACATTCGTCCTGCCATCAATGGACGTGCCCTGACATTCGTCCTGCCATCAATGGAACGTGTCTGACATTCGTCCTGCCATCAATGGACGTTGCCCTGGCATTCGTCCGCCATCAAGGACGTGTCCGGACATTCGTCCTGCCATCATATGGACTTGCGCACTGGCTTCGTCTGCCATCAATGGAACGTGCCATGAACATTCGTCCTGCCTCAATGAACTGTGTCCTGACATTCGTCCTGCCCATCAATGGACGTGCCCTGGCATTCGTCCTGCCATCAATGGACGTTGTCGGACATTCGTCCGGCCATCAATGAACGTGCCCTGAACATTCGTCCTGCCATCAATGGACGTGCCATGACATTCGTTCCTGCCATCAATGGACGTGTCCGACATTCGTCCTCCATCAATGAAACGTGCCCTGACATTCGTCCTGCCATCAATGACTCATGACATTCGTCTTCCATCAATGGACGTGTCCTGACATTCGTCCTGCCATCAATGAACGTGCCTGGCATTCGTCCTGCCATCAAATGAACGTGTCCTGGCATCGTCCGCCATCCAATGGACGTTGCCCTGACATTCTCCTGCCATTCAATGGACGTGCCCTGGCATTCGGTCCTGCCATCAATATGAAACGTGCCCTGACATTCGTCCTGCCATCAATGAAGTTGTCCTGGCATTCGTCCTGCCATCAATGGACGTGTCCGACATTGTTCCTGCCATCAATGGACGTGCCCTGCAGTTCCGTCCTGCCATCAATGGACGTGGTCCTGACATTCGTCGTGCCATCAATGGAACGTGTCCTGGCCATTCAATGAACGTGCCCTGACATTCGTCCTGCCATCAATGAACGTGTCCTGGCATGGCGGTCCTGCCTCAATGGACGTTCCGGACATTCGTTCCTGCCATCAATGCGTGCCCTGGCATTCGTCCCTGGCCATCAATGACGTGCCCTGACATTTCGTCCTGCCATCAATGAAACGTGCCACTGAATCGTCTCCTGCCATCAATGAACGTGTCCTGCCATCAATGAACGTGTCCTGACATTTCGTCCTGCCTCAATTGGACGTGGCCCTGGCATCGTCCTGCCATTCAATGGACGTGACCCTGACATTCGTCCTGCCATCAATGAACGTGCCCTTGAACATTCGTCCCTGCCATCACATGAACGGTCCTGACATCGTCCTCATCAATGGAACGTGCCCTGACATTCGTCCTCCCTGCCATCAATAACGTGTCCTGACATTCGTCCTTGCCATCAAATGGACGTGGTCCTGACATTCGTCCTGCCATCAATGGACGTGCCCTGACATTCGTCCTGCCATCAATGGACGTGCCCTGATATTCGTCCTGCCATCAATGAACGTGCCCTGACATTCGTCCTGCCATCAATGAACGTGTCCTGACATTCGTCCTGCCATCAATGGACGTGTCCTGACATTCGTCCTGCCATCAATGGACGTTTCCTGGCAATGCGTCCTGACCATCAATGGACGTGTCCATGCATTCGTCCTGCCATCAATGGACGTGCCCTGACATTCGTCCTGCATACAATGAACGTGTCTGACATTCGTCCTGCCATTCAAGGGACGTGTCCTGACATTCGTCCTGCCATCAATGGACGTGTCCTGACATTCTCCTGCCATCCAATGAACGTGTCCTACATTCTGTCCCTGGCCAATCAATGACGTGTCCTGACATTTCGTCCTGCCATCAATGGACGTGTCCTGACATTCGTTATGCCTGCCATCAATGTAACGTGCCCCTGACATTTCGTCCTGCCATCAATGACGTGCCCTGGACATTCTCCTGCCACAGATGGACGTGCCCTGACATCGTCCCCTTGCCATCAATGGGACGCCTGACATTTCGTCCTGCCATCAATGAACGTGCCCTGACATTCGTCCTGCATCCAATGGACGTGCCCTGACATTTGTCCTGCATCAAGTGGACGTGCCCTGACATTCGTCTGCCATCATGGACGTGCCCTTACATTCGTCCTGCCATCAATGAACGTTGTCCTGATATTCGTCCTGCCATCAATGGACGTGCCCCCTGACATTCGTCCTGCCATCCAATGGACGTGCCCTGACATTCGTCCTGCCCATTCAATGAACGTGTCCTGACATTCGTCCTGCCATCAATGGACGTGCCCTGACATTCGTCCTGCCATAATGAACGTGTCCGACATTTCGTCCTGCCATCAATGGACGTGTCCTGACATTCGTCCTGCCATCAATGGTCGTCACCGCACATTCGTCCTGCCATTAGAACGTCACCGGACATTCGTCTTGCCATCAATGAACGTCACCGCACATTCGTCCTGCCATCAGAAAGTCACCAGACATTCGTCCTGCCATCAGAAAGTCACCAGACATTCGTCCTCCCATCAGAAAGTCACCGGACATTCGTCCTGCCATTAGAACGTCACCGGACATTCGTCCTGCCATTAGAACGTCACCGGACATTCGTCCTGCCATTAGAACGTCACCGGACATTCGTCCCGCCATCAATCAGAAGGTCAGGAGGTGTACAGCTATGCAGCCCTGCAGACAGCGACATCAGCGGACAGCAGAACATCCGGTATCCAGCGGGACAGGCGGACAGCAGACACCAGCAGACACTGACTGACCGGCGGGAATACTGATCGGCCGGGCCCGCCGCTGTCTCAGAATTATTCAGTCCGGGCCGCAGCGGCGGTACAGCGCAGCATCGACCGCCTGGATTGAGAGGTTCGAAGGACGGGTTAGACAGACACTGTCTGCAGGCAACTCAAGAGTCAAGACCCGCCTGGATTCGAGGCCGGATTCTGCTGCTATACCTACAACAATAGAGTATTAGCGTTCCCCACAGCATGGGATCGCTCAGATCCGATGGGATGTGCTCTAACCTGACCCTGACACAGATTTCAAGAGGAACTGTGAACGTGAGCAGAAAACAATGTTTGGTTGATGTTATTCGCGACAGCTATAGTAAAGAAAAACAAAATACAAAATCAACTTAAGTCATAAACATGCATACATACCTACATACGTCACTTGAAAAGCTTCACATTGCGTTTACAATCATATTTGTAAACGGTGGAGGTAATTAAATTAGTCCTACGATGCCTAAGATCAATTTCATTTACGATTCGTAAGATTAATTTTACCAACTTACACTTATTTTTCGCATCAATGTGTTTTACATTTTAATTTGAGAAAAAACAAATTGCAAACAGACTATGTCGAATTATTTTAAGACGAGTGAGGATCGAACCCACACTCGTTCTGTAATACCATGGCGAGTGAGGATCGAACCCACACTCGTTCTGTGATACGCCGATCTCGAAGCCACAATGATAAATGCCTGCCTCTAGCGATCCATCTTCGCAGACGCCAGCTGCCGAGTTATTTGTGACAGCCGGCATGAAGTAATCTGAGCCTGACCTCGTTTGGCCGAACCATGACACCTCCAGACCAATGAGCGCGGCGTTCACCGCGCGTGAATGATGAGCTCGATAAATCTACTCCTGTCCCGGCCGCCACATACTGTTAGAGAGCGTATATACGGCTAGACTATAGATATATCTAGAGAGAGCGTATCAGGCCCAGGTAGAGCATCCCATCAGAGAGCGTCTGCGGCTAGAACGTAGCATGTCCAGGACGGAGGATTGCCAGAGACCGTCTCAGACTGCAGGACGTACCGGACCCGGCCGGCCAGAGACCATCTCAGACTGCCGAACCCGGCCGTTCAGGTGCCACACACTGCCGGACCCGACCGTTCAGGCGCCACATACTGCCCTCGTTTGTGTTCACCTGCCGGTCGGGTCGGGCATGACGCGCGCCTCCCAGCGAGTGCAATGTTGCACAGGTTGCAGAACGCCGGCGCCGCCCTGCCCATTAGTATTCGTCGGAGGGCGGAGGCCGACCGGCGCCTGGGCTGGTACAATGACTGGGCAGCGGCCGAGACGCTGAAACAGTCCCCTAGCCGGGCCGCCGGCCGCCAGAGATGTTTGTCTGCGCACGATTAAAGGGACCCAGCGCAGTGGGCCGTTTAAATCTGATGTGGTGTTCAGAGGCGTGGACCTAAGTGGTTCTGTTTACAAGGCGCCGCATTGATAATTGGCTACTTACATGTCGTTAGGTTGGGTGGTTCTGCCACAAACATATATGTGAGTGGGCACGCTGTGAGAAAATGACAGTGGCGTACTCAAACAGGCTGCGCAATAAGTCTGCAGTCTTCACTGGCAAAGAAAGCGAGCCGTGATAACACACATAATTCATTACCAACTGGAGATAGTTTTCCGTGCTCTATCGAGCCAGCCAAGCCGCCCGCTACCCGGTGATGTTTGGGTGATCATTGCCCTCTGACCTGAGGCTATGACCCGTCGGGAGCAGCGTAAGCTGCGGTTACTGACTGCTGACTGCCCGCAACGATATAACGATCAGGCACGACAAGGCTGGGAATGACACGCGACGGCACAGAGTGACAATCCGACACAGTACGGGCCGACCCATAACACAGGCTGACCCATGGTACAGCACAGGCTGACCCATGACCACGATACCGGCTGACTCATGACACAGTATTCGGACTGACCCATGCCACAGTACGGCGACCCATCGGTACAGCACAGGCTGACCCATGACACAGTACCGGCTGACTCATGACACAGTATTCGGGCTGACCTATGCCACAGTACCGGCCGACCCATGGTACAGCACAGGCTGACCAATCCCGTGGCGAGAGGTGGCCACCATCCTTCCATGGTCCACCGCTGTGCAGCCGTAACTCCGAGTCAGTAGCGGCCTTGAAGTGGAGAACAGGGCGCTGTAGCAGTGTGTCGGACAGCCGGCACGTGCCGTGGGTGGTGTTAGAGGAGGAGCCAGCCTGCTGGTCACGGTCAGACCACCCCGGCAGCCACGGAAGGCAGGCGCGAGGTCCGGGAGGTCCACGAAGAGGTCCACGAGGTTCGACGGAAAGGCAGGCGCGAGGTCCTGGGGGTCAGTCGCGAGGTCCTGGGCGTCTGTGGCCCCTGGAGACCACCAGGCCACCCCGGCAGCCACGGAAGGCAGAAACGAGGTCCGGGGGCGCCTGTGTCACGTGTCAGTGTCGCACCATGTGGCGAGGCGGGGTGACCAGCCCATCACCTCTGTCCGGACTATCTTTTGCCCACACAGAGACCACAGCAGGACGCTGCAGGTCGCGTGGCTGGAGACTGTGGCTCCACTGCGCTGCTAGCCACTGCCGCTGCTGCCACTGCCCTGCTGCTGCTTCATGCTTGACTTGCTGCTGCCACTTGCCACTGCCACGCTGCTGCTTGCTGCTGCCGCTGCTGCCGCTGCCTGCTGCTTGCCGCTTGCTGGCCGCTGTGCGCGCTGCTGCCGACTGCTGCCGCTTGCTGTCCGCTGCTGCCGCTGTTGCCGCTGCTGCCGCTGGCTGCCGCTGCTGCCCCGCTGCTGCCCTGCTGCCGCTTGCCTGCCTCGCTGCTTGCCGTGCTGCCGCTGCTGCCGCTGCTGCCGCCTGCTGCCGCTGCTGCCGCTGCTGCCGCTGTTCTGCCGCTGCTGCCGCTGTGCCACTGCCTGCCGCCTGCTGACCGCTGCTGCCGCTGCTGTTGACCCGCGCTGCTGCCGCTGGGCTAGCTGCCGCTGCTGCCGCTGCGCTGCCGCCTGCGCCGCTGCTGCCGCTGCTGCCGTGCTTGCTGCCGCTGCTGCTGCGCTGCTGCCGCTGCTGCCTGCTGCTGCCGCTGCTGCTGCCGCTGCCACTGCCGGCCACTGCCGCTGCTGCTGCACGCTGCTGCTGCCGTCTGGGCTGCTGCTGCCAGCCTAGCGTGCCAGACTGCTGCCGCATCTAACTGCCAACTGCCGCCACTGCCGCTAGCTGCTGCCGCCGCTAGCTGCACGCTGCTGCCGCTGCTGCTGCACGACTGCTGCCGCTTGCTGCCCGGCTGCCTGCCGCTGCCTGCCGCCGCTGCCCTGCTGCCGCCTGCTGGCGCTGCTGCACGCCGCTGCTGCTGCTGCCGCTGCTGCCGCTGCTGCCGCTGCGTGTTGGACGCCGCTGCGGTGGACTGCTGACACCGCTGCTCGCGTACTTTAGCCGGCGATCAAGTTGCTGATTGTATACTATCGGCAGGCCGGGCGGACGACACGCAAGCTCCACCCGATATGGCCACACTGCTGGGATGGGTCGAGCCATGGGGCCGGGGCCGGACCCGGATTGGGACCAGGGCCGGGGACCGGGGCCAGCGGGTCCCGGAAGAGCTTCCAGACGCCAGGAAGCGCTTCCGGGGACGCCGCCGCGGTCATGTCCAGGAAGGATGCGGCGCGGCGCTTCCAGGGACACCGACGCAGTCAGACTCAGGAAGGATACTGAGCTGATTTGCATGGCGGTAGTCAGGAAGTGCAGGGAGCCCAGGCAGACGGTCTATTTAAGGAATACGGAGGTCACCAGCAGGGTCGGAGGGGAGCGCCAACGTCAGGCGGAATTGTGTAGAGGAAGGACAGGACACAAAACTGTTCCTCTTACAAAGACCCGCAAATCGTCTAGGCCGGTTCTGACCACAACATAAGGCTGCCCGCTACTGCACATGCTACAGTGTTTTTCCAAACAGGTTCATTGCGATCTCCAGCGATAGGGCAGACAGACAGCGCCGCTCCGGATACCAGCACCGCCCAATTAGCTCGTATTTGCCACCACCTGGCCGCCACAGCACATTATAAACGTGGCGTGATGTGCCGACGTAATAGCCTCCTGAAGTGAGGCTGAGCGTGCTGACGAGCCGAATTATCAGCACGGGAGAAAACTCACCGCCGCGACCCTGGCTTTTCTCACGAGGCATTCGGCTTAGTCATTGTAGAGCAATCTAAACAGCGTTTTACTGAAGCGATCTAGCGCTCACGACCCAGCAAACAATGCAAACGAACAGATGTGCTGCAAGGGAAGACCGACATCGGAGAACCGGGCCGTTCCGGACCAGGAATAACGAATGAAATGGATTATACTGGGCCACGAGCAAAACTGCGGATTATACTGGGCCATGAGCAGAACTGCGGGTATCGTGGGCACTACATATGTACGTAAATAATATACATGGTACACATTATTAAATATATATACTCGGGCGCATCGTGAGCATAAATTAGCATTAATTCATTGGATTTCTGGTCTTAGCAAGAGCCGTAAGAACGACGGAATTAAATATAAAATGCAAAGTAAAGCGCGAATGTCAAACATTGGCATCTATTCCCTAACATCACAGCTTGTACACAGACCCTGTCAATTTGTCGGTGCGGGTATACCAGCTGGCCCCGTCTCTGGCCGCTGTTATCAGCCGTCTATACACGGCGCTGCTGATCTATGACTCTGAACTGGATCAGCAGCAGCGGAGGAGGCACGTACTGCCCTGCTGGTGTGTCTCACAGCAGCAGCTCAGCCAGTTAGAGGCGTCTCTGCAGTCTGCTCTCAATGGGCCGACCGGCTGGCGCGGGATTCCCAGCTCTCATGATCAGTCTCAGCCGGCCGGCTCAGACAACGCCAGACCGTCCAGTCACTTGACAACAATCTCGCCGATCAATCTGTGCGCCCGATGAGACGCGCGAGAGGGCGGCCGTCGGCGCCAGCGCTTTCAACATGACCAACGGGTTTTGACAGGCCTGCAATGGGACGGCAGAGTTGAGTGATCTGCTAGGGATGGCCCCGTGCATGTTAACGAGAGGCGAAGATAGTGGACGTGCCGTCGTACAGGCAATTGTTCGGTAAATAATTTCCAGACAACGGGGACAGACGTAAGGAGGCAAAAATACCAGCGCTTTTCAGCCGTTGAAAGATCATCTGGTTTTGCAGAAGCTGAGGTGTTACATCAGATTCTGTCACCACATCTAAAACTCGGTGATAAATGTGACCATCGAGCTAATGATCAAATCTCGATAAATATATCGGCACGAAGTTAACCTCAAGACGAAGCATCCGACTCTAAAGCCCTCAGAACCAACGAGACCGGCTTAACTGCGCTCTAACATAGGCGCTACGTGCAATAGCTCACTGAATTGTCAGTGCGTGTGCTATTAATCATCGAAATCGACCTGAAACGCTCTCATCGCCTGGATGCATGTGATTCAAAACGACCCAGTCGTGATGCGTGATTTCTCCTCAGTCCCACATTAGCAGCCTCGAGTTGCATTTGGCAAATAAATATCCGGTAATAGTGGCCAGTAATCTGTCAGCAAACAGTCCATATTGCACTCAACGGACGTAATAACGAGCGAGATCCATTGTGTGCCTCTCGGATCACAATTGAGTGCATAGTAAAGGCGTCATTTCGGCCATGATTACGTCATGTCGGCTCTCACACTCGGCGTTTTCTTTAATCGGGCGCCATACTCCTCCCCGTTCGGCGTTCACAGTACAGCGGAGTGCCGACCTAAGCATAGCAGTAGCTAGCTGAACTCACCTGCGTGCGAGACGAAGCGGTAGTCGTCCGTCGCCTCCAGCGCTGCCGTGTTCGCCTGCCGTGCATGAGCGCTGACGATCGCTGCCGTGAGCAGCAGCAGCAGCAGAGCGCCGCTCCTATTGGCGGTCTGCATGGTGCCGAACACACTGTTCACCACTTCAGAACACGCCGAGAGACGTCACCGGCAGCAACGGAGACTCATCCCCTGAAAACAGACACACAAATCAGTTATCGTGATAAATCCACTGTGAAAATGGGAAGGTCAATGCCCGCATGATAGTGGATTAACGTGGTTATGGAAATGCCGACTACGAGTTATTGTAAAGTTGTTTATTAATCTGGAGATAGCTCATTTACATACACAAATTTGGCCGCTGCTTTCGTTGGCAAAGTTTGCTCCGTCGCGCTGCTCAGCGCTGGTGTGTGAGGGGGCAGCAGGGGGGAGTTCTAGCACGAATGAAGGTCTCTCTCCCGATCTACGGTATTGTCTACGGTTAACGGTATTGATCTTCAGTATTTATATTGTACACAGTATTGTCTGGCAGAATTGGCGTCTACTCTCATCTC
Organism: Semibalanus balanoides; assembly: GCA_014673585.1. Classification (NCBI taxonomy): domain Eukaryota; kingdom Metazoa; phylum Arthropoda; class Thecostraca; order Balanomorpha; family Balanidae; genus Semibalanus; species Semibalanus balanoides. The sequence goes on along the minus strand of VOPJ01010528.1, from coordinate 131,313 downwards.
CCTGAGACAGAGAACATCAGCTGGCGGCGGCAGCGTCTGCAGCAGAGCCACAGCTGCGCTTCTCTGCCTCGCTGCTCTGCCTCGCTTCTCTGCCTCGCTGCTCTGACTCCTGACTCGGACTCCTAACACCATCTTCCTCCGTCCATCACCGCCCCCGACAGTCAGCCAACGCCTGGCTGCCGTGGGCGGCCGGAGTGATTGGTTTCACAGACTATTACAGGGGCTATGAACGCCGGCGCCCAGCGCCGCGGCCTGCCTGCCCGCCCGCCGCGCCGCCACCGCCCACCGGGGCGGTTTGTGCCGCCGCTGACCGGGGCGGTGACTGGGGCGGAGTGTGTGCCCCGCCAGACGGCCGTATTACCCTCGTCTGAGCCGCCCCCTTGATCAACACTTGCCGCTCGGCGACTATCTCTGTGTATCAGAGCCGTGCAGCGGCGTACTTTCACCGCGCCGAGGCGGTTTCGTCTCTTCTCGGCCGTCTTCGCCGCGCGTGCCGTCTCCAGAGCCGGCTCCTCCACCCAGACAATGACCAATAAATTAACAGTCATCCCCGAACGATCCGGAACTCATCCCGGATAGGAATAACGAGAGAAAAAGAGAGAGGTGAATCGAAAGAATGCTGGGTGGCGCACCGGTATCAGCTGGTTCAACACGGTTTTTACAGTGTGTGCGTGTTGTGAGGTGCTGCATTTATGATGCGACACATGTGTTACATGACGCGCAGCAGACACATGCACAATGATGACTCGCTTAAATCAGGTCCGGGATATTTGCATATAGGTTGCAGCAGATGTTACAGGGAATATGCAATGACGCGTTCGCCTGAAATCATGTGCAGACGCATGCGCATAATGCGCTAGACCATATTGAAACTCATTGATAAAAATGCATCTACATATGAAGCATCACTGGCGCATCAACGCAACTGGATGTGCCCCTGATGGCCTGTCAGCTTTGATGGATCACTCTGTCACACATTTATCACCTGAACACTGATCGGGCCCTGACATTCACAGATGGCAATAATACACCAAAAGTAACGTAAACGATAGCATCAAATGTGGCCAGGAGCTCCATAAAAGCATCCATTGTCGCGGCGCTCCGCCTCCACAGCTGATGTGTATCGTGCCGGCCCGGACACCGGCGGAGTCGAGCCAGCCTGAGTCACACAAAGAAAGGCAGACAGACAGACAGACATACAGCAGCCGCACGAGGCCAGGTGGCTGCAGTATCCTGGTGTGGGACAAGTGCTGATCAGCCGTCTGACTCCGACCACGATACCGTGCCGAAAAATGATCAGTTCTGAGAGATAAGCAGCTCATCGGCAGGCGGGATTGTCTCAATACACAGCAAACCACACCGCACTGCACAGATCAGGGATGGTCATGGACAAATATCAAGGATGGATGTCAACATTAGCACTGGTGATTACAAATGTTGCGTAATATTTTTGGGGCGAGAAGATAATGACTGGACGAAATCATACAACAGTGATATTAGTCATAACTAAATGTTCCTCAGACGACATAAGACATGTTTGCAGTAGTTTCCTTGCAGCAAATCTATTAAAGTAGACATATCAGCAATCGTATCAGCAATCAATCGCATAATCTCGAGGACACATGCCGAAACAAAAAATTCGATACGGTGCCGAAAAAAAAATGAAATACGGTGCCGAAAAATCAACAAATACGGTTCTTCCGCTATGAAGAGAGCATCCACCTATATTCAACTCTTCTCGGATCGTTATCTGGTGTTCCGCAGTCACACGTGACGGCACGTGACGGCAGCCACGTGACGGCAGTCGCAGCGCCACAGACGCGCAAAGCAGCGCATAGTTGCGATGCCTGCCTGTCAGTTTGTCACATTCCCCGTCAGCGGTCACCGCCACCGTGCGGCGTGGTATGAGGTGCTGACCCCCCTCCCCGCAGCCGTCACACGGCACCGTCCCGTTACACCAGTCCCACCCGTCACCCGTCACGGGCGTCACACCGTGACGGCACACAGAGCGGCGTCACGCGGCACGTGTGTTAGCACCTGCGGGCCGTGACGCGACACGCGCCACGTGACGTGGCCCGCGTGAGAATGTGGCGACACTTCCTGTTTGTCGCCGGCTCCGACACCGTCTGACCGAAAACTGACTGATTGACAAACAGACATACTGACTGACTGACAACAGCGTCCCGCTGCGGAGAGGTTGGACAGCGGACGGCGTCAGCGGCGTGAACACTGAACGGTGATGGACGTTTTCAATTACAAGAACGTGGCCAATGCATTGAGGAAAGTGCATACGTTAGTGGAGTTCATGCGTTAAGGCGATCGGCCTCCTGACAGCCAATGAAGCAAAAAGAGAACGCAAAAACAACGTCACATGACGATACGGCGACGGGAGTTTCACCCCACCTGAGCTATGATAACGGTTTTATGGGTATTTAAAATCCCTGGTACTACTTTAACATTACTTAAATCAGACGGTTGTTTAACAGATCGCTATTAGTCAGCGTACTATCGGCTGTCAGCTGTTACATGAGCTTCAATCCCTGGCTTGCTATCTATTCCGGCTAGGTTAATTACTTCTGACGTGGCATTGAACGGATCGGCAACGCCTATTGCCGCATCCGACAAAAAGCGGACTCTCCTCTCCTCGAGTTCTGTCGCCTCAGGCACTGGCTTCTTTTTCGTAACCATACCCAATCCCACGCAAAGTATCCCTGCCTCTTGGTAGATAAACTGCAGCTTGCGTTCCCATAATTAGGTGGCTGGCAATGAGCCTGGCCAGTGCAGTCCATGCGAAGGTCAAATAAACGTCCGCCTCGTAACGAGTTAACGAGCGGGCCCGTCGGCAGCGGCGGTACAGGAGACCATCTCAGGCTGCCAGACCGCCGCCGACTGCACCGGGCGGTACAGGAGACCATCTCAGGCCACTAGACCGCCGCCGACTGCACCGGGCGGTACAGGAGACCATCTCAGGCTGCCAGACCGCCGCCGACTGCACCGGGCGGTACAGGAGACCATCTCAGGCTACCAGACCGCCGCCGACTGCACCGGGCGGTACAGGAGACCATCTCAGGCTGCCAGACCGCCGCCGACTGCACCGGGACATCGATACCACGTGCCGCGCGGTCCGCAATGGTCCGCGCTGGTCCGTAGTGGTCCACCCCGATCCGCAGTGGTCCACCCCGGTCCGCAGTGGTCTACCCCGGTCCGCAGTGGTCTACCCCGGTCCGCAGTGGTCCACACCGGTCCGCAGTGGTCCACCCCGGTCCGCAGTGGTCCACCCCGGTCCGCAGTGGTCTACCCCGGTCCGGGATATGGAATTTGTAACACTCTCCCGTCACAGTACGGCACGCATCTACTCGGTGTCGTCTCTCTCACACCCGCTCGTCCCTCGCCCTCTGTGTGTCAGTATTGTCAGTGGTCCACCCGGTCGTCGCAGTGTCACGACCACTTGACTCTGCCGCTCGCCCCGCAGACTGCAGTGGGCAAATGAGGCGCAGATAGCCCGCAGGAAGTGATAATATTTGGACTGTAGGTTTTGTACGGTTGTCGTGCGTCCGCCTGCATCGCCGGCCCTGGCGTGACTGCATTGGTTGGGTGGTGTTAAGGGTCACGTCTCATTCTGAATGTGGACCGGCCATTTACGCAGGCTTACTCCGTAATGGAAAATCTACAGTAGATTGGTGTGGCAAGTGAGTATTCAGGCAGGTGGGTCTTTTATAGGTGCAGCTTATTTAGCATTGAGTGGTGACTGAGGCACTCAGTACACTCCAATAGTTGCAGCACCCGGCGTGTGCACGCGAACGAGCCGACGGACTGTGGTGACTCACGCCGGAGGAGGCGGTCCGTTATGTCTTTCGGGCCTGCTACGGTGATAACACTACATTGCGCGAGAATAACACCCTGTGTCGCTTTCTGTCAATATCAACCCGTCTACGCGTGTGACTCCGCACGCATGAGAGTCGGCTGCTTCAATCACAGCTCGAGTGAACTGTATATGGCTGCTCGCCGTCTCATATCAATCCGCTCCCACTTAGGTGAACCACTGGATCGCTCTCATATCTCACCGCGTCACTGGTGTGAGCACCCCTGCGGATCGCGCTCCTCCTATCCAATCCGAGCTCACGGTGACTCATATGGGTAGTCTCTCATTGTTCACCCGCTCTTGTTTGGTCTCAGAGATTATGACTACGGCCTGAAATTCTGGACGTCGCGGCTGTGTTATGTCACATCTTGCTGCTAAATAGCGGGGGCGCGCCACCGAACTGTCTGAAAGTTGAGGGGGGGTGGGCGGAGGCATTCTGAAGTCTATTCTTTCCCATGCACGCCATAAGGGCGTAATGTTAAAATCTGACGAATGTTGGGGGCGGTCTGTCTCCTCTGCCCACCCCCCTAGGCTCTTCTGCGTCTTGCGATGAAGCATTACCTGCTCCGCGGTTGATGTTTTATCTCGTCTTAGCGCAGAGCTGACAACCTGCCGTGCTGTGATGCCGGGCGAGCACGCAGCGTGTTGCGGGTGCCACTGATCTCCGGTGCACTCCGTAACCACCAGCGGCCGGCGTCGCCCAGCTACTCACACATGTAAACAACCGCCTCGCATCATGCGGCAGCGATCAAGCACATGGCTGGCCGTGCCCGATCACACGACACCGGCGTGATGCATCGAACGGCGATTGAACCTGTTCCAGCTCAGCAGGCACGGACGCCGGAATTCGCGTGTGCTTTAGCTGACAGGGTTCCGTGACCGTGTCGAATATGGTGCTGCATCTGTCTGCAGTGTGTGCTGTCGGCATGCCGTACGCAAATAGGCTGTCAGTCGGGCTGGAAGGCCAGACCGACACCTTCAGAGCGGCAGGTGCCTTCACCGCCAGTGTGAGGTCGGCGTGGGGACGTAATTGCGGCGTTTTCGGCGCGGTCGTCGCTGTGCCAAGTTAACGCCCTTAGGTGGCCACCCAATTACGCTAATCGCCGGGTAATTTTGTCGGCTGGGTCTGGGAGACTGGGAGTCGCTCCTCAGTCGGCTAGGAGACAGGGAGGGCTCCTCAGTCGCCGGACCCGGGGCGGGCGGCTCCACGCTCACACGGCGCTCACACAACAGCCGTATGTAACGATCCTTCAACAGCCTTCACAGTCGGGTGGCCTCCGTAAAATAGTGGAGTCAGAAACACGCCACTAACACGACAGGCGCAGTGAAGGAGTGCGGTCAGCAGCACGCCACAAACCGCCCGCAGGTCCACCTGTTTACCGTCGTCCGGCGATAAGGCAACGGAAACATTTGGTTAGCGGCATAAACAAACGGCAAAACACGACCGTCTGTTATACAAACATTGCACAAACATTAAGTGTGCCTATTCGCGGCAGAAGTCGCCGTAAAAAGCGAGTCGCTGTGAAAGTTCTACACGAAACTCACGTGCCGCCTTTGTTCGCGTGTCTCTTGCACATGAAAACACGAACGGATTATGCAACACAGAAGGATGATCAAGTGCGTTTTTCATTGGCATCAAGTGGGTGGAGCCTGACAATCACCATATGAATTATCCTCGCATTCAGTTCCATTTAAGACAGCACGATCAAACTCCCAGTCCGAGGAGGTCCATATCCATCTTCATACCCATCTCCACTCGCGCACGCAGCCGCCCTGCACGTGCACCATCACTCTGTGTGGGGGCGTACGGCCTCTGCGAGGGCAGTGGTCTCGGCGGTTATAGTCCGTCACGGCCCCCGATCAGTGTCGTTTATTCGTGGGCCGGCTGCCGGCGGCGATGATTTAGAGACCATCTGGTGCGCAGGGCGTACTCAGCTCTCTGTGAGCCGTAAAGGCGCCGCCGATCAGCCGGCGCCGCCGCGTGCTCTCGGCGGCTGTGTCCAGTCACGCCGCGTCGCTCTCTGTGCAGAGAGTGTCACTCTGTCTCTGAACGGGACGGCAGTAAATCTGTCCCCGACCGGCTGGTGTCGGCGCGCCTTTCATCTGCTGCCGGACACGGCGGCGGCGGGAAGTCGCATAGCGGCCGCCGACCCAACGCCCCGGACACCGATTTCACTCGTGGCCCCCATATGCCTCTAATACTGGCAACCCACCCATTAGAACCACAAGAGAAATCGACCGCACGTCATACAATATCACTTGAACAACCGAGTCACCGATCCTGACGGGACGGAAACAACGCACGGCAGTAGGTCGGTCCAAAAGACTGCAGCGGACGACGCCAAGGAACAGCAGACTAGCAGCCAAAGCGCGCGGGCCGCCGCGGCGCAGACGGCTTTCGTGTGCGAAACACAACGACCTCAGCAGCGAATAGGGTATGATTTGAGTCCTTGTATAATCACAGCATGCTTTGCATTTTACCCGTATTGCCAAAGACTTCAGCCTTTCCACAGTTTAATAGCGAAGAACAATGCAGGATCGCTTGTCCATTGATTACTACAACAGCTAGGTCATTGCGGTCAATAGGTGTCGAAACGTTTAGGAAGCAGGAATTAAACTTAATTATAGTCAAAGCACGTACTCATTGCATCATAATTTGTTTGATAGATTCGATTCGAACATGTGAATGGGCCGATTTCTGAGCTTTTCTCCAGTACCTGGAGCTTGCTACACAGACCGGGGGCTGCACTATTCGATCACGCAATTCCGCTACGTCGACGGAGTTTAGTAGCGAAACTTTTACGTGTTTGAAAGCGTGATCGCGGTCCACCCAGTCTATGTCGTCATCTGGCCTATTTGCAGCCTCTTCCAGCAACTACAGGGCTGCTGGAAGAGGCGGCGGAGCAGGGCAGCCATCCCCAGTCGAGGCAGCCAGCGAGCGTTGAAGCAACAGGAATCCATCTTGCCGGGCCTTACGGTGTGCTGAATGACTTAACATGTAGTTAAGCGTTAACGGCAGGATTCTAACAAGCATTAGCGTCACATGTCAGTGCACAGCCTTCTGACATATGCTGTCTAATTGAAACACCCTAACATGTTCATCTGAGGGCGTATGTGTAGCACCAGCCATCCCTCTGACAGCGGGTTAGCGTCACTGCGCTGACTGAGAAATATGTCACGCCCTGTTCTCTATATCCTGGACAGCCCCATACTCTATGTGCGGTGGACACTGGACAGTCGCTGCACTCTGTGCGGCTGACAGCTGAAGATGGGCGGACCATCGCTGCGGGGCGGGCGGCGGCGGAGCAGGGCGGTGACACGAGGCGTCCGGGACACAGCCGGCACCACCGGGGACGCCGGGACACAGCCGACACCACCGGGGACGCCAGGACACAGCCGACACCACCGGGGACGCCGGGACACAGCTGACACCACCGGGGACGCCGGGACACAGCCGGCACCACCGGACGCCGGGACACAGCGACACCACCCGGACCGCCGGGGGACACAAGCCGACTACCACCGGGGACCGCCGGACACAGCCGACACCCACCGGGGGACACAGCCTGACACTAGGCCGGAGGACGCCGCGACACAGCCAGCACCACCGGGGACGCCGGGACACTAGCAGACCAGCAGGAAGGCAGGGCTGACGGCGGCCAGGGCGCTGCACTGCACCACGTTTAACCAGCGCACGCCGGCGCGGCTGACAGGCTGAGCATGACCTATCCTGAGTGACGTCTCGCAGCCCTGCCGCAGCAACGTGTCGGCCAGTACCTATCCCGTGGGTCAGCCAGCGACTAAATCGCCGTGTCGGCCAGCCACTATTTCCCGTGTCGGCAGCACTATCCCGTGTCGGCCAGCACTATCCCGGTGGACGGTAAGTTGCAGGGGACACGCCTGCAGTCAGTCCGAGTGAGGTGTGAGATGTGAGATGTGAGATGTGCGTAAGATTTTCACCCGGTCTGAATGAGATGCGAGGCGTGAGATGTGAGACACACTGTCATGAGATGTGAGGCACACTGTCATGATAAACACCACGCCACTGCCGCCGGCCCCGCCGCTGCCGCCGGCATCAGTCAGAGCCCGAGATGAGGTCACTGATGGCGCCGATTCACTCCGCCATCCGGCATTCCTTCACGCACAGGACGGACGCCATTACGTGACTCGTTGAACGGACTCGGAATTAATGTATTTGGCTCATTGAAAATTCCTCTGACGGCTCTGACTGGTATTTAATGGAAGCTTATGGACATATACGATGTAGAGTAGGTACTAGGTATGTATGTACAATAATTAGAATACAAGAATAGGTGTATGCACACGAACATGCTGAGCTGCTGCGCTCTGTGAGCATGTTGCAGTCACGAACCACCTCAAATCATCGCTAATCATCGTAGAACTGGTAAGCTCCGCAGAATTTCCATTGATAAGATTATGTGGTCGGTCTAACACTGAGAAACAAAAACTCACTGCGTTTGACACGCAATGCTGAGATAGCACCATCCTGATATGAGGTGTGATTCTCCAGTTGGGGGATTTTAAATAGGTAATTGCGTATGCTTATAGAGGGCTGAGTGGGAAATTGCAGCCTGGACGCAATGGTTGAAGATTACGTATAGCACAAGTTATTAATTAACTGTTGAGTAATGTTTCCTATTGAATCGTTAGCCCGGTTCGGGTTCACTAACCCTAAGCAGGATTTTACATCGAAAATAACATCATGCTTAATGTATCCGGAAATATAGTGAATCATACCTTAGCAAATATATTTTCACCAGAATTCGGTCGTCACTGTCAAATGAAGCGATTTATGTTCGATATGCTTTTATCGTGAAATGTTTTCAGGAAAAGTGCTGACAGCTGTCTTGTACCAGAACTAATGACTAGGACGAGAACGAATATGTAATCAAGTTTCCACGTTACAACTGTGACGCTTTCGAATGACTCCGCCCATGATAATACACGAGTGACAGGCGGGATTGTCAGGCCACGCGGAAAAAGCGTGATTGTCGGGCCACGCAGGATAAGCGGGATTATCAGGATACGCGGAATAGGTGGGATTATCAGGCCAGGCGAGATAGTCTTGCCACGTGACATACCGAACACCGACAGATAGGATTTGAGCGCCACCATCCCCCCGCACCACCATCAGTCGTGGCGTTAGCTTCATCACCTGGTTATGTTTACTGTTCACCTCGGCGGCAGACGGAAGCTGGTGCCTGCTGTTACCCTTCCACCAGTCCACGTTCCCTCCCCGTTCCCCTCCACACCGGACCTGTTGACAATCAGCCGACCAGCTGCCGTTTCCCGCCGCCGCCATCATACCCCCTCCTCTGCAGGGGGGGGGGCTCAGATGGCGAGCACGTGACCATCGGATCTCGGACCGGCTCGGCGGCGAGTGGCGGGCGCCCGCGACCGTCCGGCGCAGCGCCGCCGACGGTGCCGCCGCCACCGGCCGCTGGTAGAACCAGCCTGCCCGGCTCGAGTGCCAGGTTTTTAAACGTACGGTGCCGGTTTAAACGGGGCTCTGAAGCCGGTTTTCGACGGGTGTGGCGAGCCGGCCATATCAGGGGCGTACACGGCGGGGGGCACGCGTCCCGGCCGCGCGATGGCCGCCAACGCCCGGCATCCGAGAGACGCCCGCCCGTCCGGTCAGGCCTGAGGCGTCCGCCCCCGTGCCCCAGCCGCCGCCTCCCGGACCGAGTTCCCGGACCGGCGGCCTTGTATCTCAGCAGTTCTGAGCTCTGTGGATCAGCAGTGGCCGGCTGATGACGAAATCGAAGCGGGTGGGCCCTGTGCACACGCAACAGAGGCCGGACGCGCCGCTGTAGACCGGGGCAAGGCTGCTGCATATGCGGCTGTAAGATGCAGCGCGTTACAGCGTGACACATGGCTGCACCATGCTGAACCCGGTCTGTACCACACCGGGCAGCGCTATAATTATACTGTGAATTTGTAATATTCATCTGGATGGCTCCGGTTTAACTGTAGGTTCCCCTATAAGGCCTTGGGTTCCCCGCTGGTTCCGCTGAGGAGCACATGGGTCCAGAGATGAGACCCAGCTGGGTCCATCGGCGGACAGCTGGGTTCTGATCGCTGAGATGTATCCAACCCTGACCAGCTGCGGCCATCCGACCAATCATAGTCCTCCGTGACACTCCGCTGCGGCCATCCGACCAATCATAGTCCTCCGTGACACTCCACTGCGCCGCGTGTGACAACACAGCGACACTTCACCGCGCCGCGTGCCGCCACCCACCGACAAAAAACAGCGCGCTACACTCCCAGCGGGAGCCGGCCAGGGCCGCCGAGGCCGCGCCGTTCACCGATAGCCAAACACTCCACCAAGCCGCAGGTGACAGCTCCCCAGTCCCCCCCACACGTCCTCCACTGGCCGCGCACGGCGCACATAGCACCCACCACACGCGACACGCGCGACACGCACAGCACGCGCGACACGCGGGCCGGGCGGAGGAAAAGGGGACAGCTGCAGGAGGACCGGGCGGTATAGCTGCGATTACTGAGGCGGTAGTTCACAGCCGACGTGTCAGACACGATGGAACACCGGCTGAATTTGCGTTTTAAATGGCGTTTCGCCGTCCAAGGCCGCTTCTCGGCCTGCCTCGTTCACTTTGGCGTGTTGTCCTGTGCAACCAGTTTCCGCGAACGTGAACAAGTGTTGGTTTCACACGTTGTAACTGTACACGTGTGTGTTATTTGAGCTATTCTCAGCGACCCGGTGAGCAAGCACACGGGAGCCGCACGCGCCCCGGACAGCTAATGACGTCACAGTGGGCACAGTGACGTCCCCCGGTGTCACAGGAACTCAGGGACTGGCCCGCGGAGTTGACTGACGTCCAGTCATATCACAACTCGGTTCTTTCCTGCCATGACAGCCAGGGACTGGCCCGCAGTGACTGACGTCCATATCACAATTTGGTCCTTTCCTGCCGGGACAGCTGAGTCAGCCTACGAGCAGCTCTGTGCGACAATCCATGTTGCCGATGACGGACCGGATGACTCCAGAAGTGGCAGCCAGCTGTCGCCCGAGTCTGTATTGGACTCGGAGTCAGAGTCAGAAGGCGTCACGGATCGGCTCCCGGCTCCCGGCTCTTGAGTCTCGACACATTGCACAGCTGGTATCAGCAGGCAGCCAGGAATCCGTCTCCGCGTCGCCAGCCCGTTACACTATGCATAGCAACACAAGATAACCCAGGGAGTTGCCGAACGCGCCGCGTCCGAGACCAAACCACTAACCACACCTGTGCAGTCACTGTGTGCGGACAGCTGTCATCCTAACGGCTCCGGTCTGACCCCAGCAGACGCCACTGACCGACAGAGGTCATCTGCTGACCCCGACTGACCTCAGTCCCCCACTCACGGTCCGACAGTGACCCAGGTCAGAGCAGAGGTCACACAGGGCGCCAGATGGCCTCCGACCGGCGGCCATAAGCGGCGCGTCCGTCGACCTGGACAAACAATTAGTGTCTGTGAGGCTGCGGTGCGGAGCCGGAGATCACAGTGACGATAGGTGTGCGGCCCGCCGCTGCGTGGGCGGACGCCGCCGCCGGCCAGGTCTGAGAGCTAAGCGACGTCAGCTGATAATCAGTCACTGAAGGCCGCCGAACGGCATCCAGTCGATGGTCACACACGCACACAGAGCACACACGATCTCTCCGAGCTGCCTACAGCCACACACGCGATATCTCCGACCTGCCTACAGCCACACATGATATCTCCGAACTGCCTACAGTCTACACTCTACAGCCACACACGCAGCCAGTCAATACGCCTCCCAGCTCACCACTTCACTGCGCTGGCAAAATGACACAGATGGGTCCGAAAATACCTCTGTGCTTCGTCAGAAACACATTTGCCAGCAGGAGACCTCATGCTTCCCGTCATAACGGTTGAGGTATGTCCGTAGGTAAAGGTCAAGCAAGATAAGTTGAGAAGGCAAAGATTTGGCTCGCAGACAAGAGGCCGGAGCTATTCCGTTTTCACGCCTGGAAAGTACGGCATGCGTCCGGTTCCGCCTGGCGCGGATGACGCGCCCTCACCGCGCTACAATGGCTCGTCAGTGACGCCAGCCGACGGCATTAGGACGACACAGCTGCGAAGGACCTCAGCAGTTGGAGATGTCCGGCATGCTCTCATGACAGCGGGGTGGTGGAATGACCGCCCGGTCTGTGGGGCAGCATACGGGAGACGCGGAGATGGTCCCGAGACGCGGAGATGGTCCGGGAGACGCCGGGATGGCTCGTGCCAGACGTCCGCTGGAACGTGCTCAGACTGTGGAGACATCCAGCTCCGCATTCCGGGAGGAAGCCGGTCCGAGGAGCCGTGCGACGTCGACCAGGATGCTCGTGACATCTCTAAGACCCTCCCTGGTCCCTGCGACGCCTGGCCACCTGCTCGTGAGTTCGTGATGTCTCTCTGGCATTTCCCCCCAACACGCGCGACGCCGGTCGGCCTTCTCGTGACGTCTCCCCAACCCCCAACCCCCACATCCCCCCGACCGACTAGAGCCGCCCGTCACAGGTGAATAACGGAAAAACCAGGACATAAAATGTCGCAACTCGTAAGCCATCGAGACAGTAAGTACTTAGAAGTTCTGGGACCTGAGGTCCCCGGAGATTTTCTGCTGAAACGTTACCTGCACTTAGTGCACAGCCGTGCAGTGCACTGATTCTAGAGTATGAATCTAATTAAGGTTCTTTGAACGGAGTTTTCTTTCTGACCATTCCCCCTACAGAGAAACTGACCTCCGACTACTACAGCGACTGGACCAGACCACGCAGGGTCACTGGACCGAGACCATGCCGAGCCAGCCAGACCGGACCGGACCGGACCGGACCGGACCGGGTCGGACCGGGTAATAACTCTCGGGTCAGCAGGGGCGGTGTACCGCTTCTCGGGTGCGGGCGGCGGGGAGGTGGGCGAGGTGGAGCTGATGGAGGGCGGCGGAGGTGGGCGGGAGGTGGAGCTCGAATGGGAGGCGGCGGGAGGTGGGCGGAGGTTGGAGCTGATGTTGAGCGGCGCGGCGAAGGTGGGCGGAGGTTGAGGCTGATGGAGAGGCGTCGGGGGAGGTTGGGCGAGGTTGGAGCTGGCATGGGATCGGGCGGGCGCGAGGTGGCGGGAGGTGGAGCTGATGGAGGGCGGGCACGGGAGGTGGGCGGAGGTGGAGCTGGATTGGAGGCGGCGGGAGGTGGGCGGAGATGGAGCTGATGAGCAGGGCGGCGGGAGGTGGGCGGAGGTTGGAGCTCGATGGAGGGGGCGTCGGAAAGGGTGGGCCGGAGGTGGAGCTGATGGGAGGCGGCGGGAGGTGGGCGACGGTGGAGCTTGATGTGAGGGCGGCGGGAGGTGGGGCGGAGGTGGAGCTGATTGGAGGGCGCGGGAGGTGGGCGGGAGGTGGAGCTGATGGAGGGCGGCCGGAGGGGGCGAGGTGGAAAGCTTGGATGGAGAGGCGTCGCTCCTCTCTCTACGCCTCCTCAGCGGACCATGAGATAGCCGGTAATGGATCCGACACGGCCATCTGACCGCCTCGTCAGGCTGCTGAGGAGAGGAGGGGCGGGGGTCTGCTGATGAGGGGGGGGGGTCGCTGTTCCGCGTCCCCAGAGGTCAGCACGCTGGGTTCACTACGATTCAAGGACGCCGGCAGGTAGTGATAGACCGCATCGTTTTCTGCAGGAGAGATGGAGACGGAGACAGGGATGAGAGACGGAGACAGAGACGAAGACGGAGACGATAGAGGTAATAAGATATTACAGGCTGTTGACGCGATATAGGCGGGAATGAGCATGTAATATTCGTCATTAGGCCCCTCGCATTTCTACCTGCTGCTCTGGATGCAATTTAATCACGCGGAAACATATTGAGCGTACCACTCCACGATTAAATTACGACAAAAACTCAGGGGAATACCAGGCGTAATTTGACGGAAGGAAATTCCGACCGAGCATCAATAAAAAGCCAACTCATTGGAAGGAATAAGCCGTCGCAAAACATACCGGAAAGGAAGAAAGAACAACGCTGCCAATTAAGATCCATAAAATAGCTTTTGATCATTTCAAATGATCGACAAAATTAAATGTGCATAAAACTCACTTGGACAGTAATACAATCGATAAGCCTTAAGCGAGAACAATCCGCATGATATGTCCCGTTGAATAGTTTATCTCCGGTTAACTGTTATGTGAATTGATTCCTAAATCATTGTGAGGTATGTATATCCGTGTAGCGCCACACCTGTTGAGATCTAAAAAGACCTCGACGGGAAAAATAAGTTCCGGTTAGTTTCTTCCCTCTTTACAAATAAGGTAAGTAATGCCAATCCGAGAAACTTGCACTAGCCGGGCATCGGAATGTTTCAATTTCAGTAAATACACTTCATGTTTTATTGATTCCGTTCGCGGTTGACAGCGGTACCAGCGCAGCACCGTTGGCTGGCGACGTGTTCGGGGGCCGTGGCCCGTATGTTGAGCGGCGGCGGCGCGCTGCGGGGATGCTGCGCCGGCCGCAGCCCCCGGCGGAACTCGCCTCCCGGGACGAACCAGGGAAGGAGGACGGGGCCCGCATGTTGAGCGGCGGCGGCGCGCTGCGGGATGCTGCGCCGGCCGCAGCCCCCGGCAGAACCCGCCTCCCCGGACGGACCGGGGAAGGAGGGGCGGCACGGGATCCGTTAGAGGAGGGACGAGCCGGGGAGGGTAGAACGCGGGGGAGACGGCACGGACAAGACAGCAGTCGACCACAGAGAGGAGACATGTGGGCCGCAGATGGTTCGGTGGAAGAAATGGCGCCGTGCTGTCGGTCCCATGGCCATAACCGGCCGACCGGGCCGGCGGCGGGACTGGGATGGTTGGAGAGGCGAGGACTGTGGGAGAGAAGAGAGGAATGCAGGACATAGAGGACTGAGAGAAGGAGGATTGTGGGAGAGAGGAAGGACTGCGAGAGGACGGTGGGAGAGAGGAAGGACTCGAGAAAGAGGAAAACTGTGGGAGAATGACTGCGAATGATGAGATGACTATGAGAAGCAGAGGAGTGCTGGGAATGAGAGGATTGCAAAGTCGGCCTGCAGTTCGGGTCCGCTGCACGGTTCAGCTCACATTCCACGGGTCCCGTCACGCCGCCAGCACCAGGACACGACACGGGCCGTGTTGGAGATAGCAGCGATATGTCTGCCCTCTGCGGTCAGCGAGCTGCACTGTCAGGCTGATACGTTGCCGGTACGTGCGGACAGATTATAAACACTCTGCGAACTGAAGGACGGCATATGGGAAGATCCTTGCACCATTTACAGAACGTCCTTGGTTTCTATGCGCCCTCTGCAGACCACGCCAGTATGAAGTGATAAAATAAACTTTAGACGGCACGTCCGTGATTCACAGTGACACTGTAATCGACAGTGACACACGACAGTGACACAGTGACAGAGTCGTGCTTCGGATACATCGTGCACAGACGTTAGCGCGGAAGTTGCACGGGCTTCCTACGTCCATAGGTATATTTAATTTTACCAATACATATTTACTTAAAATGCCTTGGCAAAATGCTTCTTAGTGAGTTTATGGAGGCCTGCAGTCGCTTCGACGCTGTATCTTCCTGCAAAACTGCTGTACTTACATATCGCTAATCATCTCGTATTTATTATTTGTTTATTGATTTAGGTGGGTGTGATATAATCCCCGGTTGTATGGGTGGCGTGTGTCTAGTGTTCTACTTTCCTCACGGCACGTACCATTTCTTATGTGCATGCCTATCTTAACTACAACATATTTCCACACACAATCCATTTTGTTTGACACGGGCACTGTGACGTGTAGGTATGTGCCATGAATATTTCGCATCCGACATATCGCTATCCCTTTAACCCTTGCCAGTGCGGGGGGAATGGGGATGCCAACCCCCTCGTTTTTTTTTCGGGAATAACCCGCGTAGATATAAATTATCAACCAACTGCGATGCCATTTTCAGTACCCTCCTTTTGAACAATTTTACATATACTCCGAGAATTTCTAACTTCTCCTCCAATGACCCGTGACATTTGACCTGCTTCTTAAGGTCATATCAGGCGCAAATGGCGTTCCGCAGTTTCAGTCCTTGTAACTTGTGCAGTTTCCGAGTGTTTGTTTGTTTATTGGAATCTTAGGGCGCGCTGACACCTTTGATCAATTTGCGCCCCCCCCCCCGAGTGTGTGTTATTCAGACACATATGCACAGGTGTTTTCAGGTGATAGTTGCGGTTTACACTGAGATTGTGACCTTGCTTGACCTTTCCAGAGGCCAGCTGAGGTCACTGACCTCCGATGACCTCATAATACTTTGTTTTGCCTCTGGCAGTTCCTAGAACATTTTGTGACGCTGATTTCAAATATGTGATCCATTTTGTATAATTATATGTTCCACTGGGGTCATGTGCTTTCACAGGTCAACCAAGTACACTATGACCTCAGATGACCTGACATTACCTTTTTGGAATTTGGTGATTTCTAGAACATGTTGTGACGCTGATTTCGAATTTGGCACTCACTAAGCATAATAATATGTCCATTCACGATTTTGGCTCGATTAGTGTTCATTTTCTTCACATATACGATTTGATGACATCCGGGTCATTACCATGACCTCAGAGGTCATCTAATGATCCAGAACCTTGAAAATGGGTGTCAATGGCTTCCTCTCGTCACAAGGAACACGGCCATTTTTTAATCGAAGCTCTAGCTCAACTGTGGTCGACGCGCCAGGGGGTCGTACACGCCCCCTCCCCCTCCGCGCGGTCACACAGAGGTCGGACGCTGCACAGACGAGGGTTAACTCAGCTTAGCAGTGACATCAGTGATAGTAACGCGCTACCACTGGGATTAATACTGGGGCATGGCGTGGCATGTATCTATAACATACTTGTTATACATATACACGTGTTTCTGTCAATGTGACGTTTTTCACGCAATACTGCCGACACTTTTGCCGCAAATGGCTGTCGTCTACATCCAGTCCAGCAGTGCTGAATTCCCAGCGTCATAAAGGCCACTTTATTCGAGCAACTTGGCACGAACGTAGCGAGAACGGGCATTCGAAGGCATTGTCTCGGCACGTAAAACAATAGCGATCTAGTCATGTTGCTAGGTGTGAAACGGGGCGAGCAGGGACAGCGGCCGAGGAAATAATCAGCACAGTTAACAAGACAGTTAACACGAAACATGTGACATGTCACACATATGGTTTAATGGTGCACTGAACGAAGGTGTGCCAACCGGTTCTTCTACCGATCAGATTAATTCTGGAGGCGCATCCAATGTTGACATTTCTTTGTGGCTCCTGTAGGGTCATTCATAAATAAACTGTAATATCTCGATAAAAGGTTGACGGCCTCCTCATAGCTAAGTCGCTCGCTTTGGTATTTGTGTTACGGTCTCCTGTCCATGTCCAACGTGTTACAAAGATATCTCCCTAAATAAACAGCTCAGGAAACACGGCACCATAACTCAGCTATACCTCCCCGCCTGGGACTTACCTTCAGCAGTCCCTGGTGACCTGGCGGTACCCTGGAGGGCACTGAGCGCCTCCTCTCCCCCTGAACCCTCTCCCAGTCTCTCACACTCCACTCCAGAGGCACCACACACCGGCTGGTAGTCCCTCCACACACCGGCTGGTAGTCCCTCCACACACCGGCTGGTAGTCCCTCCGCTGACCACGTCACCGCTGGGTCACCGTCACAGGTCGGAGACGCGTGGTGCGTCTGTCACCGCCACAGGTCGGAGACGCGTGGTGCGTCTGTCACCGCCACAGGTCGGAGACGCGTGGTGCGACTGTCACCACGGTGTCACCTGACCGGTGTCCGTGCGTCTGTCACCGTGCTCAGTGCTGTCACCGGCGCGGGGTCCGTGCTCGTACACCACTCGCTCCACCTCACCGCTGCCTGCCGCTCTGCCACTGCCGCCTGCTGCTGCCGCCGCCGCTGCCGCCGCCGCTGCCGCCGCCGCCGCCGCAGCGCCCCCGTGCGGAGGACGCCAGACCCGGCGGCCAGCGGCGAGGCAGGCGTCACGCCGCCGGCGGCAGCGCGCAGAGGCGACGCCAGGCACGGTCCGACGGAGGACAAAGTCCGGATACCGCCACTGCGACGATTCTGTGAATGGTTACGGGAACGACGGTCACTATATATATAATCAGTTTGGTAGGTAGAAGTGCAGGAGAAGTTGTGTTATCGTGCCTGTGCGCGCCACTGCGAGCGGGCCCGTTGAACACGGCAGGTTCGCCGTGTGCTTGCCTGGCACCCCCGCCGCGGCCGGCCACCGCCGGCCGGTCCGTGTACTTACAACAGGGGCGGATACGCGGCACAGGGGACCGGCCGCCAGCTGGTCCCATCTCAGATAGACAGGGCTACATGGCAGCACACGGCAACAAGGGGCAGAGGGAAGGGCTGCGAGCTGTCAGCTGGCCGCTACTCCGGCAGGGCACAGCGCAGGGCACACACGGCACCACAGAACACCACAGCCAAGGGGTAGCCGGGGTCTGGGAGCAGGACTGAAATGGGACGGGACGGGACGGGACGGGACGGGACGGGACGGACGGTGGAGGGACTGAAGGGTCTCCCCGGCGCGGTTGGAACACACAGGGAAGATATATGGCCTGTGTTGTGGCGACTCGCTGGGACACCGGCCTAATTTCCCACGCCACAGAACTTCGCGGAATGTTTGTTTTAACGTGGACAGTTTCGTTCACAACACCAGGATGATTGAAGACTGATTAGTGATTAGCATTGCCTTTCAAATGAGCAAAGGCCGTGACTTGCTAATAAACGACAGGAAATACGATTCCGGTCTGGCGTAGGTAGATCACGTAGTCTAGAGTAAATGTTGAATGTTCTGTCCGTGCAGAAGTTCTGTCCGCTGTTTCTGCCTCTGTCTGTCGGTGCTGCACGCAGTAGAATCCAATGCAATTACTATAGCCCTCGCCCCCGGTATCAGGTGCGAGGTCAAAAATAGTTTTAATATATTTCACTGCATGTAGCACCGACAAACAGCACCGATAGACAAAGTAAACATTGAACTAAACGGGTGCGCTTAACCAAAGCTTTTTAAGAATACTTTCTACGCTAGCTTCCGTCAGACGAAATAACAAAATCGCCCCAGGGAAATGGAGGATTTATTCGAATAGAGCACTGAAAGGACTGCTACTAGCCGTTTTCACTAAGGATTCATTCACCGGGAACATCGTCATCGGTTGAGGTGATGAAGTGGACAGAACATTTACCCTAGACTGTACGGCACGCAGGGGCGTCACTTTCTGAAAATGATCGGGGTGGGGGGAATGCTTACTTTATAGATTATAATTCCATTCTTACCATGCAACTCCATAGGCCTAATGTTAAAGCTTAAAATCATTGGGGGGTCCGGCCCCCCAAAAGTATACAAATCGACACAGGTGACGGCACGCCATTGCGTATTGTGGTGAAAACAACATTTGTTGATGTCATATGTTTTCAAATTGTCATTTGAAAACTTGAAGCGACAATCAAAACGACAAAACAACATAGCATGACGGCAAAAACGCTGCATGGCAGCGCAATAGCCGTAGTGTGCGTATAATCCCCCATTTGCGGCTGTGGGCTCACTGCAGGTAAAACTTTATGATATATACGAGTACGTGGTCCAGTCTCGTCTGGCCGAGAACGTGGTCTAGTCTCGTAGGTATATGATGGTAGTAAACCATAATGACAAGAACAGTACAGATCCATGGAGGACGAAAACAAAACTGTCGTGGAAATGAGTGGACCTAGGAAAACCTGAGTCCAATCTTACCAAGAGCCCCATGGTCTTACCAAATGCCGTGAATGGGTAAGACATATATATTGGTGCGGACTGCGGAGGCCTGCAAAGTTCTTGAGATGAGACGCGGGATGGAACCGGGGACACGGGTGGAGTGATTCCTGTTCAAATGGTGGGGCCACCGCTACACCAATTTTGAGTTTGGCCCCACCAAGTTTGTGTTTTGCTTCACCAACTTCTGTCAGATTTGAAGGTTTCCTGACGTTTTAACCCTGGCACCGACGGGGGTCGAGGCAACTTAGAACCGACGGGGGGGGGGGGGTGGATGACCGCCCCCCCAGAGATCTAGAAAATTACGCAACGTAGCGAGAAGCGGAAAACGGTGTTAGGTAGGTCGTGACGAGTACCTACTAGAGAAAATACAAATATGAATTTTTAATTAGGTCAATATTGAGGTCACCAGAGGTCAAAACAAGTTAAATTTCCCCATATTTTGAGTAAATTGAGCATTGCTTCACATAGTCCGGGATAGCTCGGTAACTAAGATAGCTAGGAACAAACGGGAAAAAACACCGAAATGCCCTTGAAACACTAGCCGTTTCCACGATGGTTTATTTTGCGCGAAATGTTTTAAAACATTTAAAATGTTTTAAAATGTTTTAGTAGTAGCCGTCTTCACCATGGACTAATTTGCGAGAAATGTTTTAACCCTCGCCCTACGGTCCCGTAGGGCGAGGGTTAAAACGTGTTTTTTTGCAAATTTGTCCATCGTGAAAGCGGCTACTACTAAAACATTTTAAAACATTTTAAAATGTTTTAAAACATTTCGCTCAAAATAATCCATCGTGAAAACGGCTACTATTTCTGCAAAATGTTCTCAAATTTGAGATAGGGTCAATAGTTGAGGCTCCAGATTCCAGAGGTCAGCAAAGGTCAACATGATTAATTTTACTTTTTTTGCTAATAAATTTGTATTTATAAAATCTAGAGCAACGTTTTTGTCATCATCGTGTTTCTCTTGTCACGGTTCATCGAATGACTCCAAATGTATCGGATGACTCCAAAATAGTGATATTGACTTAGCTAGGTCAACACAAAAAAAATGACCTGACCTGACCTGAGGTCAAGTCAAGGTCAAGTAAAATTTTATATCACTTGATGACAATCGATAAGAGAAACAGAATGGTGAAAACCCTATAACTCTGCCCCAACTAGAAGATGAGTTATTGTACAAAAAGCATATGCCCAGGTGGTACATTGGCTTTGACCTCAAAGAGGTCACGAAGAAAATTACAACATGCATTATTCTGCTTAGCTCCAAAATAGTGATATTTATAAGAACTGAACAGATTAAGCTATAGGTTTGTTCGGTTGGTGCGCATTTCAATTTTATTCAAAGGCGGATCCAGGGGGCAAACGGGGCCATGGCCCCCTCAAGAACGTTCAAGGGGCCAGACTATATTTGCCCCCCAAAAAACAGGGGAGATAAATTAACAATTTATCGTAAAAATTGCCTTTTCAGCTGTCAAAATTCAGCTATCCACAGCCAAAAGTGACAAATTTTGTTATGCTTTGCGGCATGACACAAGTTGCACAATTGCTTGTATAAAATTGGAAAATGGGAAAATGAATTACATTAACTTTATGCAGAGGCTCTTCTTGGCAGTAATTGCTGGCACCAGGGCCCACTCGCTTCATAAAGAATCAACTTTCAAGCGGGCTACATGTTTAGCTAGTCTGCTGGGTTGCAAAAAAAGGCGACGCGAACAAAAAGACGCGGACATCGGCACTTGCAAGCTGCTCCAATGGTGCCCAACTTGCTGGACTGAAGAGCTAACAGCGGGGCCAGGCCAGGACCATCTGCCGGATACATTTCCCCCAGGCTCTCTAGATCCAGGGACCATTTATGTGCGGAAAAGTCGTTCTGCCTCTTGCTGTTTTCAAACCATTTTCATTGTTACCAGTTGTTTGTTACAGTTCGATACATATGTAAACAGTTAATATTATCATATTTACCATTGAGTGCTGACTACCACCGGTCGTCGTGACTTGCTATCCGAAGAATATGTATAAGAAAAAATACATTTATTTCAATATTTTGCATTATACCGAGATGTGCAACCAGGAATAGGGTCTGACCGAGGCTTGGCTCCGCTCACGGTCTGGTTCCAGTATAAAAAACAATTTCACGACCTAAGATTAACATTTTCACGCCGCTTCGCGGCGTCACGTCAGTGGCCATAGTCATAACGAAGCCATCGCTATCGTATTCAGTTCGTTGTAACGGTGAATTGAATTAGTAGCATGTTTAGCTTCTTATTCTCTATTAGATAAGGCCCACCGCCTATTTTTCTGTGTTTTATCAGGCAAAGCCGTACAAAATTTTGCGCCGCTAAGTAAGAAGTACCTACTATAACATGAAAATCCATATTACAAATACTGTAAAGGATTGAATAAAAGCATAAAAATGAGGTAATTTTTTCCATCATTTTAGCCGATCTTCCACTACAAAATGTCGGCGACGCTCCAGGGTACAGCTGACAATTGACATGGTTTTGCTCAGTGTAAGGCAATGTCGGAACAACACAAACTATATGCTGGCATTTTGCGATATCCCAAAAGGTCAAAAAGCTAAACAATAGAAACCCTGAGGTGGCAAAATAAAGTGGCCCAAATCCGGGAAGAAATTCGAAATTGGGGGTAGGTAAGGTTCGCTCAAAACAGTTTACCCCCCGCCCCCAAGACGGCCGGCTGGATCCACCCTGGTTTTTATCCCATTGACTTATAATGGGAGGTCACGAAATTGACATGGCCTCAGGTCACCGATATATAAAATCCGAGATAAACAAACTGTTGATACATATGTCCTTATGCACACTGTGAGTTTCAAACTATTTGGTTAGCCACTGTGGCTTTGGCATGTCAAACTTTTAACATTTGACTTCACCTGTTTCGCCAAACTTCGCCAAACATTTGACTTCACCTGTTAGTGGGGGTGACCCTGTTGGTGATCGCTTGAATACAAAAAAAAAAAACGTGATTTGAGGTCAGGTCATTTAATTTAACCTGATGACGTGACCTTGAAAGTAAGGAGGTGAAAACTTTCACAAAATGTGGGTAATTGATGCCCGAACAGCTGTGCAAAATTTGGCGGCGATGCGCTCCGCCGTGTTCCCGCTACTCCTTAAAAACCTCAGGGAGGATATCCGCCCCCCCGTCGGTGCGAGGGTTATTATCATTTTTCACCTTATCCATGAAAAAGTCAGATTTTTAGGTTTCTTGACGTTAAAAGGGCAACTTTTAACCTTTATCGCTCATAACATTCAGTCAGTGCTCAGTGTTTAAAATGACATTGTGCCCCATCAACTTCTAAAAATATCCACCTATGACCGGGAACATCCCTATAATCATCCTTGCACTCTACCGACTAGACTATTTCGACAACTGCATTGGGCGAACCAAACACCGTCCTTAATGTTCAGTAAGGGTACATACTAATTACTAAGTATTACCTTTTCTTTCCTATCTACCGCCCTCTTGAGAAGGGTAGGCTGTGCCGCCGTACCGTATGTCATGCGGTACAGTCTACTCCTTATTTCTATCTATGCGTCACCGCATGGCCTGACCGCGCTGCATCCAACACCGCATTGCAGTCTACAAATACCGTAGTTTATTCAATATTCATTGATGTGAATGTCTACTTAAATTACCGTGTGCATGTCCAATGCTCATGGAAAATAGATAGGACATGTACCGCAATTCTGTTTGAAGTCCGGCACAGTATATTCATGTTTTGGTTATTAGCACCGGCTTTACAGTCCCCCCAGTAAAACTATTAATCTGATTAGATATCTCTGCAGGACGATGAGTACCTAGTATCTTCCCAATTGTTGCGCGGATAAGTAAGCTCCTGCCCTTCCGTTGGGATAATATTCCGAGACATAAGATGATATAGACCTTAAACAAAGCGTTTCGTCCGCGGTCCGGTTTGAGCAGCAATGTATCTTTATGGACATTAAATGTGTTCAAAAGACGAGCCATGCCCCATGCTTCAAAATATGAATACGATCTGTGTAATTCTATCACCATTCGATCTGGCGTGGTGCTAAATGGTTGTCGTGCTTGAGTTTTGTCCGCATTGGTCCAATTTAAATTGAACCAAATATTGACCAAAACCATCAAAACTTTTTTTTTGGTGGTTTTGGTCTGATTTGGTCCACTTGAACAAAACCAAAATCAAAAATGAATGAAACTCAGATCGACACTCTGTTGAATCACGCCGGATTGAATGGTGAAGGAATCACCCAGATCGGTCACATAGTTTCGGAGCATAAGCTCGTGTTTGAAGAGCCCTTCAACGCAATGTAATGTCTATACAAATATATGCCGGTGAGCATGGATTACTTCACATGTCACGGCTTTCCGCGTGGATATTCGGCGAAATCGTTCGCAGCAGAGTTATCGTTCGACAAACGTATTAAGCTGTACCAATGGAGCAGCACCGATTAAGTGCGCCGTGTTTATCACTTACGTTGAGAAGACACACAATCAGGAAACTGCAACATCACAAGAAACGCAATTATCGTGCAACATTTATTCATTGTATGCCGCTTATCGATTACTCGTCATTTAGCACAGCTACTTACTGTCGATGACGGTATAATTGATGATCACAGGGATGCGGCTGACACCGCACACTTACAAAGTTAAAGCGTTTGACGTCACTGTAACACCTGCATCGCATTTCCGTTCTGATGACGCACATGTTTGGTTTGGCACCAGACAGGTCAAAACAGAAAACACGCGCACACACAACGCTCAGTTGTAACCAACATAGGTACATCACCCACACTGTCTTCTTGAAGCAGAACACACTAAAATACAAACTTGTTAAAGCGTACCCTGGAAGACTTTGCCAATCGTTTAATGTGTATGGACCTGCGTGACCTTTGCGCACGATTTTCTCGGTAGACAAAAACAAAGTAGGTACCATGTAACGGGGATTGTACGCATCGGTATGAAGCATGACGTGACATATTTGATCACGATACCATTTGTCATGCCAGCAGTTGTGGTTATATGAAAGTATTTACGAGCACACAACGATAACTATATACTATGTCATATATCGTACCTTGGAACGACATAATAGACACAGACCACTGACAATGGAAAGATGTGACCTATAGATACCTGCATACATTACTAAATGACGTAATTTAGTTGCAAAAATAATTTTAGACCGAACGGACAGTGTTGTGTTCATAGAACAACCATGACAGCAAATCGATCACGTCAGTTCCTTAACATACCGCAGCCGGACTCAGACACATAATCATCATTTCAGCATGCTTATATAGTACACTAATACATACATATCTCCCATCAGGCGCAGTCCTAAGAGAGCATCTACAATGACACTTCTAGGAAGACAAAACACAGCAGACTAGCAAGCACGTGATATCTAGATACAGTAAAGCACGCTCTTCTGTTCACGAATAGCATGGAAGTTTAGCACCGACCTGCAAGACAAACTTCTTTCTCTCTCTCACAAGTCACACACATTACGCACAAACACGAACATTGCAGGCGAGGCGCTTAGGTTGCGTATTGACCATAAGGCGCTCTGGTTCCATATGCACCATATAACTTCCCTTAGTTCAGATGGCTTAAGATGGTCACACCGCCGGCTGACCCGATGGTAGAGCCTCCGCCCGGGACGCCTTCTGCAGCACTGCTATCCATCTGTGGGCACACAAATAGTGTCAACATTTGTCTTTTTCTTGAAGCTTTTAAAATTCAAAACGCTCTACATATCAACATTTTTTGCAACAGCTGAAAGCAAAGAAGCCTATGAAAGCATACTTGCTTATTTACTTGACATGATTTTTTTTTGACATTACCTTCACCAGAAAGATAACTATGGTCATCGCAAAAGGACGATATCTGGTGCCGGTCTCATAACAAACCCTTCAGCCGTGTCCCACCTGGCGAGCTCATCCTTGCTGTCTGTGAGAAAGGTGTAGTTCCGCTTATCAAGCGCCAGTCTGAAGGCTCGTTCCTTCTCCTTCTCAGCCACGCCGAGGTCAGTCCGTCCTGACCCGGCCCAGGTCACAGTGAAGCCCGGTACAGGGGTGGCAGCCAGCGAGGTCAGGCCATCAGCAGAGCTGTACATGTAGAGCACGCAGTTTGCGCGCAGACAGAACCAGCGGCGCACCCAGGCCCGCCGGCACCGTAACTGCAGTTCGCCGCACAGCAGGCTCGGCTCCGAGGCGGCCACCTGGCGGAGACGGCGGGAAACAGAAGTGTCACTGAACGGCGCAGGCCGACACGGCACGTGACTTGACTTGACGGAGTTCAAATAACCAGTAGAAATATTATTTTGTCACTAATGTACTTCACTGAATATACGATCATTCACGCTCGAAACAATGAGGTTCAAGCAACACTCACGTGTAGCACGCCTTTGCCGCGTCGGTAGGCGGCGTCTAGCACACTCGCCCGGCGGCCGCCAGGGGCGCTGGTGTCGGACTTCCTGCTGTTCAGCTGGCAGTGACACCTATCACAGACCCGGGACGACCGGCCATTCTCACAAGGCAAAGGTGCCTTGTTACCGGAACACTTGGAGCACACCACCTGGCGACAGGAACATGGGCACATGTTACGCAAGTCGTTTTCGGCATACAAGGTCGTCCGGTAGCTGAGATATTTGACTATCTACCCTTGTGGAGGTATCTTATCTTCACGGTAAGCTTATCTTATCTGCACGGGCTCACATCTCTGCTGCTCCACCTCCGTTGATTAGACCATCCCAGGCCTCCGAGAACCCAAATCTCCATCCCTAAGCTTATGTCTCCCCTCCTCCGTCTCGATGGACAGGTGATAGTTAGGACCACCTCAAAGCCTCCCTAGATTCCCGTCTCCGCCCCTCCGTTCCGGTCCAGCTCTCTCTAAACTCACGTCTCCGCAGGCACGGCAGTTGTGTTTCCGTCTCATGACGGAGAAGAGCGCGTCGCAGACTGCACAGCGGCTGGCGCTGTCCACACTGACCAGCTGTGGCGCCCTCTGGCCCAGCTGCTGCGGCTCGGTGGTCATACCGGGGCCCTTCAGCGAGGCGCGGCGCTCGTAGTAGTCGGCCATCACACGGGACAGGGCCTCGAGCCACTCCGCCTTCTCCACTGCCGTCCTACGGAGGAGAGAAAGAGGAGTGTCAGTGATCAGCTGGGAGCAGGGGAACGGCGCCTCCAGCCTTCTCTGTCGTCTTGGGGAGAGAGTGAGACAGTATTAGTAGTTTAAGTTTCGATATAATAACAGATCATGCAGGGTCGTTAGCTGTACGCGCAGATGCTTGCGTTTATTCAGAAGTCCTTAGTGCCAAACTAAACAGTGGATTATATTTCTGGGAAGAACTGCACCTCTGGCACAAAGTATGACCTTTGCACATGGACCGTGTATTGTAAAAGATAACCTTGCACAGGATCATATATCATTATATCAGCACCAGCAGCTGACACTGTGCTCTCGTAGAACGCAACTCGCCAGCCAATGGCTGTCCGGGGTCCGGAGATGGCTTACTGCGCTGAAATCATGTGCTGGCCGCGAACGGGGATTGAAAACATACACGCACCATAAATCACCCGATTATTTGCGGCGAGCAGCATGTGGGCGTCAGGTGCGGGTATGGGCGCAGCGTAGCCGGCGCCACGCTGGCTGGCACATTGCTTCACGTCATCAGGAGAAGCAAGCTTGCCAGTGCTGACTCGCGGATCCGCGGCCTTCACCACTTAGCATTTTTAATGCAGTCAGTCGTAGGATATTTGTCTGTAGACAAGGTAAGTGTGAGATGCCTTAATTGCAGTTAGTGTGCCTGTCGGACCCGCGATTCCTGGTGTGCTATGCAAACCGTCACTATTATTGTCGAAGTCTCAACGCAAGTTGCGAGCTATGCATTAACCAGTGTGTATGGCACAAAAGCCTGGCCATGGTGGATTACCATCACCTACAGCTCGTGCCTGAGCGGACGCTCTAATCGAGGCGCACGGAGAGGCAGCGTTCACCTATGTCAGCCAGCGGTTCAGCCAGTGCAGGTGCACCGCTCTTCTGTGTTCGAGTGTGTCTTGTTGGTGTGTTCGGCGGGTCCAACTCAAGGTCACCCGGCTGCGGGTTTTTAGCGGGCGTGCCGGCGGTGTTCGGACGTCGTGAGTGTTTGCGGCAAGTCCGCGGCTCGCCGACGCAATCATTTGGCACTGTGTCAGTAGATGTTCGGGACCCGATGACGGAAAAAATCATCGCAGAAGCGGCTCTGCTGGGCCGGGTAGGGTGGAGAGATTGACGCAGTTATGGGTGGAGCTGCGCAAGGTGCAAAGCGTTTAGAATCAGATGGTTTATTCTGCCAATTAGCTCCTAACAATCAAAACTGAGTAAAACATCGTCACCAGAGATAGTTTCTCGCACAAACTTGACGTTGACAAATTATTGGTCCGTATAGCTTGCACTCGAGGTCAGCACTCGTAGCAGGTGAACTGTTCAAAACGGAGCAGAAGTTGCAGATAATATGCATGGCACGGTGCATCGACCCCAAGAGTGAGGAGGAGGAGGCACGAACCGGACCCTGTGGGAGGAGGCCCGTACCACAGTCGGTGACGTCATCACACCGTGACCTGGCTACCGTTAACGGTAACCAGTTAGACGGAGCCGGTATGGGGCTCCGTGCCGCTGCTGTATGCAGTGCAGACCAGACCCGGTGTCCCCGGCCCCCGGACAGCCCCGATCTGGTCACGACAGGCCCTCCGCCGTGACAGCGCTCCTGACCGGGTGCCTGTCACCGGACCTGTCACTGGACCTGTCACCGGACCTGTCACCGGACCTGTCACCGGACCTGTCACCGGACTTGTCACCAGACCTGCCGGACAGAGGTCACGGCCCGGTCTTGCTGACCAGGCCGGTACCGGTACAGGGCCCGGGCACGTGCCGACACTGCTGACACTGCCTCCAACCCGCCGACCGGGCCTCCGACCCGCCAACACTGCCTCCGACCCGCCGACCCGGCCGACACGGCAGCTCTCCAGGTGTGCGGTGACCGACACTGCCTTATATGGCGCCGTGACAGGTAGCACCGCGGCAGTGCTGATAGCGGTGACTTCAGCCGGAACAGCAGCGCAGCTGGCCTCGACCGATACGTGCTGCGCAGGAAAGGTCGCCAGCCCACCACAGAACGACACGATACGTGACGTCATGGCTTGGCGACATAGTTGTACAATAGAACGTCCAAACCACCGGTTTTCGGGAGCGCCGGCAAAGTATTTATGTTATATCTGCGATCGGGCAGGACCGAGCTAGGCCATCTGCTATATATGCGTCATTTGTTTCTGGAGTTTGTTTCTGAGAGCTACCCGTACAACCTATATCCAGACCCAGAGGTTTACCAAACACATTCCTAACAGAGGCGATGAAGAGCGAGAAAAGCTGAGACGGTGCCATCTGTCGATTCTCTGGAGCGGCGGTATGTGGTCTGGCGCAGTGCTGGCTGGCTCCGGGGGTCGCTGGCGGAGAATTCTGCCTTGTCAGCCGAGGCCGACACCATGGCACGGGGAAGGCCGGGGCAGGGGCAGGGAGGCTGAGTCCTGAAGGGCCCCTCGTTTGGCCGCCGGCGACAAAGGTCACGTGGTCTGGTCGGCGCCGTGGAATGACGGCCGATCATGTGGTCAGGCTTAAAAATACCACTGCGTATTTAAATTAATGGCTGTTGGAATTTGCGGCTAGGTGTGCTACTGATAATACGAAGTGACTCTTGACACGCTTGTTAGGCAAAGGGCTACAAAATGTTAACGATGTAATAGCAGATCGATACACTACCACCCGATTAAATCTTCATTAATTGATGTCATAATATCACCAGAGAGGTGATAGTCGGACCCTAATCGACTGTATATTCCGTGGGTAACATGTTTAACACTGGTCAAGCAATCAAGCCAGCCATTCCAACCTCACCATACTACATAGAAGAAGATGTAAGACGACCTCGCGCACTTACTGTGTGTAGAGCTCGACGTTCTTGTTGTTGCCGCTGAGGTAGAAGGTGTTGATCGTCTCCAAGTTGTCTCCCTCCAGCACTTGGAGACCCTCGACGCTGAACTTGGCGCGCAGACGGAATGCCGGCCCAGAGATGATGCGCTTGTTGATGAGCCGAGCTGAGCAGAGCAGTAGCAGGTCCGAGAACTGGGGGAAGGTGGGGACTGCCGTCAGTCAACGCTGACACATGTCACCAAGGTCACCGTCAACACCGACACCTGTCACCAAGGTCATCGTCAACACCGACACCTGACACCAAGGTCAACGTCAACACCGTCACATGTCACCAAGGTCACCATCAACACCGAAACCCGTCACCAAGGTCACTGTCAACAGTCAACACCGACACCTGTCACAAAGGTCACCGTCAACACCGACACCTGTCACCAAGGTCACCGTCAACACCGTCACCTGTCACCAAGGTCACCGACACCTGTCACCAAGGTCAACGTCAACACCGACACCTGCTGCCCTTCACCCGGTCCACACTGACTCGTTATGAGACGCCAGTCTGGACCGGATGTACTGGCCCTCTGTGGAGCGGTGGCGCGGCACTGCGTGGCAGTCTGTGGGTAGACCAACAGGCCGGCCAGGTCGCTGACCCCATCATCACGTAATGCAGTGCTATGTACGGACCACTAACGGCCGACATCAACCGAAAAACGCGCCTCCTGCATGTAGCGTGGGTTTATCGGAGACCATACCGCAAGCGGCCCACGTCTCGAAGGACAACGGTGCAAAAGAAGTGTGTAGCGGTTAGATCAGATTTTGTTGACACAGGTCCTGTTGGCCTGTAACAAACTGCGACGTTCTGCCTGCAAAGAGCTCAACTAGGAAAATACAGCGTTTCTCAACCCGGTATTTGCATCGTACAGAACGATTTATCGTGGTCTGCTGTATTGTGTCCGTTCAGCAGCCCTGCGGCGCAGCACGGGCGTGCTGCAATGTGGAATACATTGTTGCAATTTGCATGCAATTGCAATGTGGCATACCGCCCAGCCCAGTTGCTGTAAGTCACTGTACGGTATGATTACGTAGTCTGTCTGTGTGTCTGTATGTGAGGGAGTGTTGTGACGCGCAGTGTGACCTCTACAGCTGAGCCTTACCAGGAACAGGTACCGCTCCTGGTGGTCGCCACTCCGCGCCGAGATCTTGCAGATTTTGCCCTCCTTCAGGAGCTCTCGTGTGGGAGAGACCAGGTCCGGTCCGCCACTGATATTCTCCTGGATCTCCAGCAGCTGCTTGAACTTGTCGACCCCCTTCATCGTGTCGTTACTGTGGCGGGCGGCGAGCGTGACAAGCTCCAGCGCTCCTGGAAACATCCACACGGAACAACACACAGTCAGAGCCGCCAGAGTCGACAGCTCCAGCGCTCCTGGAAGCTGCCCAGTAGCCCTCCTCGAGCCGCAGATGGTGCCCATTCCCACGGAGTTCCCTCTGGACCGGACAGGCAGCGAATTTTAGTAAATCTGCCGGCCACTGTGGTAGCGATAATGGCGATGATTGAGCGTCCGTGTGGTGGCTGGCGGTGGACAGCAGTGCGACAGGGACAAGGCCGGTGGCGGCCAGCGGTGGACAGCAGTGGCGACAGGGACAGGGCCGGTGGCGGCCAGCGGTGGACAGCAGTGGGACAGGGACAAGGCCGGTGGCGGCCAGCGGTGGACAGCAGTGGGACAGGGACACAGCCTGGACCGGGACAGTGGCCGGCCGCGCTGACGGAACGTGCTGTCTGCGAAGGCTGCAGTCCGGCGCGCCCACGTTGTGAAGGCCAGGCCGGACAATCGCCGCCGCCAGCGGGTGTGAAGTGGAACACCAGGTGAGGGCCGGAGCGATCAGGCGGAAACGGACTGAGTGGGACGGATG
The DNA here is from genome assembly GCA_014673585.1 of Semibalanus balanoides. Lineage (NCBI taxonomy): Eukaryota > Metazoa > Arthropoda > Thecostraca > Balanomorpha > Balanidae > Semibalanus > Semibalanus balanoides. The sequence goes on along the minus strand of VOPJ01010528.1, from coordinate 99,747 downwards.
GTGGGAGCGTCAGGTATCATGAGCTGAGCGGGCGAGTGATAGTGCCTGGCCTGACGGTGAAGTTATTGTCTGCCGTGACAGAGGTAGACACCGTCCGAGTTAAAACAACAGTCAATGTGTCACTTCTCAGAGTCCCGGCACAGGAGGGATAAGATCCTTGTAAAGATAAAGGCAGTTCGGTGATGACATCATTTCAATCAACACTTCTCGACGTCTGCCTGAGGTATGTGTTTATATAATGCAGCAGACTTACGCTGAACAATAGTTTGAGGAATCAAATACGAATAAAATTATTATTTTATGAGGAAATTTCATAATTCGAGTTTTCGGATGCCCATGAATTAGCGTGTTTGATACACCACTGCTGGTTAATTTGGTTTCGTGAACGTTTCAAGTTCACATTAGCTTACTTCACTGAGTCTCAAGATTTTAACTATCGAACATACATGATATCGCCCCAATTTTCGCACATCTCACAACTAGCTATACATTGATGTAGGTTTTCTCCACACCTTGGTACCAAACACTATCAAATGGGTAGTTTAATACTTCCTTGGCAGTGGCGATCCCAGAGGGGGTAATGGGGCCATGCCCCCCCCATTGCGGCCCGAGCTTGAGGCATCTCTGGCACGCCTGAGGGGGCACTCTGCCAGCCCTGCAGGGGCACTCTGGCCGACCTGGGGGCACGTTCTGGGCGCTTGAGGGGGCGCACTCTCAGCCGACCTTTGAGTTGGCACTCTTGTCGCCTGAGGGGTACTCTTGTCGCCTGAGAGGTGCTACTCTAGCTCGCCTCAGGGGCACTCTTGTCGCCTGAGGGGGCTATCTCTAGCCGCCTCAGGGCACTCTGGCCGGCTGAGGGGGCACTCTGCTGATCCTGAGGGGTCCCTTAACATTATTGCAAAATAAAAAAAAATGCTAATAGGGGCACCCTCAAAATATATGGACCATTAATCCGTCGAGTTTTCATATTTGAGGTATAGGTTAGGCACCACCTAAATGCAATTTGTGTCCTTGAATATTTATCTGGATCCGTGCCACTGTTCCCTGGCTGCCGTAAGAACAAACCAGGATTTACCGCTAGAGTAATTTTTTCGTTGAAAAAGCAATTCACCTTAATTGTACCCTCAAAAGCCGCTCCACTCCCATCCCCTGAAAGGTTATAAAGTGATAGGCAATGGCAACAATCATCCGTTTACCTCCCAACCGTAAACGGCCAACTAAACCAATACAGACAGCGAACGGCGGAGCCGAGTCACACCTCTTCGAAATCTTGACAACATGGACCGTCTTTTCCTTATCGCTATCGTCTCCCGTCCTCCCGTCTCCGTTCTCCGTCTCCTTCTCCCGTCTCCCGTCTCCCGTCTCCCGTCTCCTGCTCCGTCTCCGCTCTCCGTTCTCCCGTCTCCGTCTCCCGTCTCATCGTGCCTCTCGTCTCTCGTCTTCTTCGTCTCTCGTATCTCGTCTTCTCTCCTCGTCTCTCGTCTCTCGTCTCTCGTCTCTCGTCTCTCGTCTTCGTCTCTCGTCTCTCGTCTCCGTTTCTCGTTTCCTGCGTCTCTCGTCTCTAGTCTCTCGTCCTCCCGTCTCACCGTCTCCGTCTCCCGTCTCGTCTCCCGTCTCCCGTCTCCCGTCTCCCGTCTCCCGATCTCCGTCTCCTGTCTCCCTGTCCGTTCTCCGTCTCCCGCTCTCCCGGCTCCCGTTCTCCGTTATCTTCGTTCTCCCGTTCTCGCCGTTCTCCCGTCTCACCGTCTCTGTTTTCGTCTCCGTCTCCGTCTCCGTGTCCTCCGTCTCCGGTCTCCGTCTCTCGATCTCCGTCTCCGTCTTCCGTCTCCCGTCTCCGTCTCCGTCTCCGTCTCCTTCATCCCCCTGTATAAGGTACTCACGGCTGGCGTCGGCGCGTTGCGGCGAGTCCGCTGCCAGCTTGTCAGGTGTAGTTCCGTCAGCATCAGTCGTTCAGGCGCGCATTCCCGCTGCAACCGGCTACGATTATGTGATGCTGCGCGGCAGTTCCACACACGTCCATCTCCTTGCGTCGCGCCTCAGTAGCAGTAGGGTAAGGTGGCGATTTCCATATTTCAGTCAACGGGACTTATGTATCTTGCAAACTCGAACAGATTTCATCAACGATGAGGGAGGAAGATCTCGCTAAAAAGCTCGTATCGTTTACGGACTTGAGGCCAAGTGCCTTTCTAAAATCAGCACTAGATAAGTATAAGTAGCGATTGTTTTACCGTGCATCGTGTTTTATGTCACTCAGCATTTCGATTATCAGTGGACAGATAACTGATGAGCATATCCTTCACATCCGCCAGCGCTCATCTTATATAATATATATAGGTAGAACTACGTCGAACTTCGTTTTCCTGTAAAAAGACTCCTGCTGCGCTGACGCTTGAACATTTGTCACACGCCTAGTAAGGACTACACATACAGTGGCGACCCACTGTCACTTGACGACCTCGACTCGTGCAGCGCGCGGCTGAGGGGTATCACGGGTGCATCAAACGTGCTGGAACTATAATGAATCACCACTATTTTCAGAAACCTCAACTCCGCGTAGGCACGCTGTTTTGGTGGCGCCCTCAGCGTGTCTGGAGTCTGCTTCAGTGCCGCGACACTGCCAGTCCGTGTCGTCACGCCAAGGCAGTGTCTGGAACGGCCCCGACGTCAGTCCACGAACCACCCACCGCTGTGTCTCCTTATAGGACACAATCAGCAGGCGAGCTGCAAGGAGCGCCAATGTCGCACAAGGCCGCTCGGTCGAACGATCAGCTGGGTGTGACGTCTCACCAGCTGACAAGCTATAGCGATCGGTAATGATTCACCGCTGAGCTGCCGGAAGGTGTAGTCAGCTCCTCGGCATGTGAGTCAGTTTCCTTGAAAGTGTAATGACGTGCTATTCCGCCAACACCGTCTTCCGTAGATGTTCGGCCGCCCACTGACGAATTCGGGCGTTGATGTTTGTAGGCTGAAGAACCTGTTCCGGTCTCCAATGTCAACAGGCTATAGTCTGGGTGGCTCCGTCCAAGATTACTTTACTAACAGCTTCGTCGGCCCCGCCCGTAAGCGCATTAGTGACGCAGCCGGCCGGTTCGCTTCGGCACGTGATGGACGCAAATCCGACCGGGTGAAAGACGCAATTTGTAAACGTGATAAGGAAAAACAGGCTCGTTGTTCACAGGAGAATAGCCGCATTATTCGCCCGCACGCATTAAACGCACACATTTAATTTAAGATCAACAGAGTGCAAATAATAATTCGCGTTGCATACAAAAGAATATAGCATTGCAGTGTTCAGTCATAGGTTCGAGGCTCAGTGGCGGTGGATTGTATTTTGTTTCGGATGTGGGGCAAAGCAATCACTGCAGGACCCCGGAGCGTCAGGGTCCCCTCGTAGAACTGAGGGCCCCATTCACCACCTGGACTGAGGGCCCCTTCAAACCGGACGATGGTTATCTCATACCAACCGAGGGCTCCCTCGGGACGACTGAGGACTGACCGAGAGACCCCCAGGCTGATAAAGGCACACACAGGGCCCTCGGGCAATTTGTATTGGTCAAAAAAGGAAAAATATATTTCCGGAGAAGCCTCTTACAAAGTTCCGGTGGGAAACAAAACCATATGTTTGCCCCTAGCTTCTTGAGTGCTGGGGAGCCGGGGGAAGCTGCTCCCACTGCCCCCATCCCTCTTCCGTCGCTCCTGACGAGACCAGTAATCAAGACATATCGATTGACTTACGTGTATGCTGTCCATGATGCTGGCGAACTTGGGACACTTTTGCTGGTAGGTGTTGATGAGGTGCATGGCGTTGCTGTAGCCGCTGACGTACTCTGTGTACATCTTCAGGAAAGGTGCAGACCTCTTCATGATGTCACCTGCGGCAAACAATTTCCCGTAAGTGGGCTGTCCCAACGCTGCTCACCCTCATCTGTGCTACGGGAAAGTTTTAGAGCATTGTGTATGTGTTAACACGACGAAAATTTGTTTTCCCTGCCACGGATGGGTGACATATACCTACCTAGGTCTGTGGTTACGGTGGTCTTCCAATCATCATTCATAATTATGGTACCTTCTCTCGGTGAAAGAAACATACCGAACACGGAGTGAATGTACAAACACTGCTGATTGTCTTCGCTCAGAGACAATAGACAGACATCTCAGAGTCATGGCCATCAGGATGTTTAGCGTACACAAAGCAGACGATTATGTGCGCTGATTATCATATCGCATTGTGAGGCACGGGATAACGGAGACCAGCCTCCGTACAGACCAGCCTCATGACCAGGAAAGCATTGCGAAACAATGGCATGGTAAATTAGTCTAAGGTTGTACGTCTATACGATTATGTGTGCCTCCCGATCTATGTGGTCTTCACGTCATAATCGATTCACCCGAATACAACAAAGCAGGAATACCTTATCATTCATGTCGGTATCGGCGAACAAACACGAAACTCACGCGCGCCATGTTTGGTCTGACTATGACGCATGTATCGCATGACATGCAACCCGCTCGTGGGATCCGCCACCACCACCGCCAACGCCCTCCCGTTAGCCACTTCAGCGCCCCTCAGTCGTCATCCCATCCGGCCACCATACATCCTACTCGGCCAGTACCGGTACGGGGGGGGGGGGGGCAATACGCCAGGCACGCCAACGAGCCAGTGCTGCAGCACGACCATATGGTATTGGCACGGTACCCACATGTCACAGGCACACCGCTGAGGCAGGCCGGGAGGCGGCATCACCGCGTCCGTATGGGCTGAATTACGCTGGGTCGACAGCGGCGACGGCAGTTTGAGCAGTGACTGTGCAGCTGTTGTGCGGACAGGGCGGGTCTGCGTTGGCCCCCCTACAGAGTGACTGTGCGGCACATCACCTGGGCCACGGGAGGGACAGACCGTGGTCTGGTCCGGGAGGGCAGACCGTGTCTGATCCGGGAGGGCAGACCGTGGTCTGGTCCGCGGGAGGGCAGACCGTGGTCTGGTCGGGAAGAGCAGACCATGGTCTGGTTCGGTTATTCCGGCCGCTGATACTACTTCCAAGGAGCGGACCAGATGTCCGTGATGTCACTGCCAGATTACCGACGTCACAGCTAGGTCAGTCAAGTGATGTCACTGACGGAACTCGGAACTCGGAACTGTGTTATGTGTTGGAGACTGATTCCAGTCTGCATTGGCTATCCGGATGACGCAGACATGTAGCCGTAGGATATACGTCAATGTCTGAGTTAGACGTATGTGTGTACCTATACATTTACTTCTGTTACCAACCGCACTCCAGCTGTGAAGGTATTCGGCAAATCATTGCGATGACTTTGTCGTGCCGGCTGTCATGCTCTTCGCCCATCCGTTTTATTTACTCGGGAGCCTTGGAGGAGGAAAATTTGCTAAGTGCAAGCCACGACAATCGCTGGCTCCAGCTCCGGCTTTGTTTGCCCGCATCTTGTTAGTGTGTTGGCCGCTTTCTGGTCAATATTGGGCCTCATATCTCTCAGATAAGCGACGGGAGCGTAGAGGACGATAACGGTCACTGTCAAATAAACCAATCGGGTCACGTTTGATGTGTGCCGCGTAAGTCTGTTACATGTGCGGCGTTCTTCCCTCTGTGATGGGTGTTAGTCAATCCACCCCGACCTTATACAGGCTCAGTCTTTATGGTCGCTAATCAATAGATAACGTTGTGACGTCATCAAAAGGTCTGCGTAAGTGCAGTGGCGGATCCAGAACGGGAGTTTGGGGGGCAATATTTCAAAAAGCTCACATAATTCTGAAAATGATCGGATTTTGCTTGCTTATGCATTGGTAGCTGATTGACAGCAAATTTGGCTTAGTACCTACAAGTTGCTTAGATGTCCTTCTACTCGTATATCGTGCAATTTGTATTTTTTGCCGATTTCGGACGGTTTGGGGGGTCAATTGCCTATTTTGCTCAACAGTAGATCAGCCACTGCGTAAGTTGGTGACCAATCAGACGCGTGGATCCCAGTGACGCAACTGCGTGTTCAGGTGCCGTGTTCGGACAAGCTACATGGAGCGATTCCGGGTCGATATGCTCCTTCTGGACTACCGTTACTGCCTGCAAAAATCGCGAATTATGGTGGAATACGAGGAAATCTCCAGCTGTGCGCGTTGAGGGACATCTGATAGGCGCGTAAACGTCAGTTCATTTTCTGCGTAGCTGTGTTGCGTCACCTGTCAGCTGATATGAGCGGCTCTGAGCGTGTGACGTACCGCCAGCTGGTCAGCGTTCAGAGTCTGACGGCTGTCAGCCGGCCGCTCGTGGTATGACGGCCTCGTGCGGTACCAAGGCCCGTGGCAGCCGGCGTGACGGCCTCGTACGATATCCCCGGACAGCCGACCGCACGTGGTGTGAGCATGGATGACATATGGAATTGGAAACTCCCCGCCCGAGGCCGACCAAACGACAACATACAGGAAACTGCCGCGGCTTATCATAGAACGACATACAGGAAACCATTGTGGCCGGCGCTGTCGCCAAAATCAAAGGCGCAGACGGAGAGTTGCCGATCCATATATCTCATCCATGGTGTGAGCGACGCCGCTAACGTAGTGCAGACAACGTGGCAAGAATGATCCAATGCAGCTATCTTGCCCTGAACCGCCGTGATCACCGCAACCGTCTCCGTCCCGTTCACAGATGGGTCTCAGATCAGATGTGGAGGGGAGATGTTGGATCTGGGAGGAAGGTGGACGGATCGGGACCGGGACAGAGGCTTGTGACGAGGTCAGGAGGAGGTCAGAAAGGAATCAGCTGAGAGGAGACCGGTCCCACTTTAGGTAGGCCGTGGCTCGGAGCAGCACTGTAGTCCGGAGGTACCACACGTCCCTGAAGCAGGCGCAGTAAGCGGCCGCCGTCACTCACATGTCATCCACCGGGCACCACCGGCCACTCCGGACACCGCGTACCCCACAGGCAGCTGTCCATTACACGCCGCCGGCCGGACCTTGACCCACTCACTGGCCGTCATTACAGTCATTGCGGGCGACATGCTCCGCTGGTGTCTGCTCGGCTCAGAGAGACCGAGAGAGGGTCTTTTGTAGGTCCGCAGCCGGTCAGCTCGGCTCTAATGCACCAGATGAGCTGCAGTGAGTGCAGACTCGTACCGAGAGAGACTGCTGGTGCAAAGCAGCCTTCAACGAGTTGCAGCACAGACAGACGCTTCCTCCGTTTGAGCATCTCACTCCCTTCCCGCTGCCCCTCTCCCCGCTGTCTACCCCGCTCTCGCTCTCTCGCTCTCTCGCTCTCTCGCTCTCCTCGCTACTCTCGCTCTCCTGCTCTCCTCGCCTCTCGCTCTCATCGCCTCTCTCGCTTCTCGTCGCTCCTCTCTCTCTCTCTCTCTCTCTCTCTCTCTCTCTCTCTCTCTCTCTCTCTCTCTCTCTCTCTCTCTCTCTCTCTCTCTCTCTCTCTCTCGAGTCTCCTCTGCCTTTCCCGATGACTTCAAGGCTGGCTGCGCAAATGCATACACACTTTAAATAAACATACACACCATTCGGAATGATACCATAGCACTCAACGCTCTCTACGGATTAGGCAAGAGTCACATGCGGGGAACGGTGGTGAGTGGTCGAGACTCAATGGCGTCTGTTCTTTTAGCTCTGTCGAAATTTAGTATCACTGGAATTAGTCAACACTTTATTCAAATTATGGCATAAAAACACGGCGCCGAAGGTTGTTTTGCGCTCTCCGTGATGCCTGAGTTAAGCTTATGTAGCTCTCGCTCTCCCCTATTCGTATGTCCCGTGTCTGCAGCTGCGACCCCTGCACTGATGACAGCTGTGCTGTGGTCTGTCACTGTGCTGTCTCAGACCACCGCTGCGGAGTGGAGCGGCGGCAGTCCACGTCAGACGCCTCCCAGACGAACCTCGGAACACGCTCCGGCCGTCAGCGCGGCGCGTGGTGACGCCAACTGACCGCCGTTTCCGGACCACTGCACGGAGCGCCAGCTGTCGCGTCGGCATACACGATGAGCTCACCGAAATGTGTCGTAAGTCGTAATATGCGCTGATGCCCCCCCCCCTCCCTGGAGGCGGCCTTATCTGTGGTCACGCCATCACCGCCACCGCCGCCGGAATGCATGGGAAAATTATAATACAAATTATAGGAATAGGAGACATAATAAGGCTAAAATGCGCTGATGTCCCATTCCCCCTCCCCCCGGAGACGGCCTAATCTGTGGTCACGCCATCGCCGCCACCACCACCGAAATGCATAGGAAAGTGTAAATAATAACCATAGGAATAGGAGACATAAGAAGCCAAGACATATCCAGGGCTCCGTCACATGGCTATCGTCTAAAGTCGGACTCACCTATCTCAAACGCCGATGCAAAACTCACCAATCCGTGGGTCGTGGTTCCAGCCTGAGGCCGGACTTACCTACACAGGAGTCCCTGTGCCAGTCACTGCCCGGGGCCAAACTCACCTATCCGTGGGTCTCTGTCCCAGTCGGCGAGGCGCGCCTCCAGCTCAGGCAGAAGGTGGTCCCGGTGGAACTGGTGGATCGACTGGATGTTGACGAACATGTGTGCGGTGACGTCGTTGTTGAACATGTGCTGCACCCGGTTCTCCTCCTCCACCCGGCGGCGGAAGAGCTGCGGGAGGACGAAGACGGGTGGTCAGTGGCGAGCCGGAGACCAGACAGACAGGGTGATGAGGGCGGTGACCGACAGTCACCCGGCAGTTACTCCCACCCAGCAGTGGAGCTGTCGCTGCGCCGGTGCGGTGACCGTCTGTGTGTGGAGCCCCGCCGGTGCGGTGACCGTCTGTGTGTGGAGCCCGCCGGTCGGTGACCGTCTGTGGTGTGGAGCCCCCCGCCGGTCGGTGCACGTCTGTGTGTGGAGCCCCGCCGGTCCCGGTGACCCGTCTGTGTGTGGAGCCCCGCGGTCCGGTGACCGTTGTGTGTTGGAGTCCCCGGTCCGTGACGTCCTGTGTGTGGAGCCCCGCCGGTGCGGTGACCGTCTGTGTGGTGGAGCCCCGCCGGTCCGTGTGACCGTCTGTGTGTGGAGCCCCGCCGGTCCGGTGACCGTCTGTGGGTGTGGAGCCCCGCCGGTCCGGTGACCGTCTGTGTGTTGGAGCCCCCGTCCCGGTGACGTCTGTGTGTGGAGCCTCCGCCGGTCCGGTGACGTCTGTGTGTGGAGCCCCGCCGTCGGTGACCGCCTGTGTGTGGAGCCCCGCCGGTCCGGTGACCGTCTGTGTGTGGAGCCCCGCCGGTCCGGCTGACCGTTGGTGTGTGGAGCCCCGCCGGTCCGGTGACCGTCCTGTGTGTGGAGCCCCGCCGGTTGCGGTGACGTCTGTGTGTGGAGCCCCGCCGGTCCGGTGACCGTCTGTGTGTGGAGCCCGCGCTGTCCGGTGACCGTCTGTGTGGAGCCCCGCCGGCGGTGACCGTCTGTGTGTGGGAGCCCCGCCGGTCCGGTGGACGTCTGTGTGTGAGCCCCGCTGTCTGTGACCGTCTGTTGTGTGGACCGCTGGTCCGGTGACCGTCCTGTTGTGTGGAGCCCGCGGTGCGGTGACCGTCTGTGTTCGTGGAGCCCCGCCGGTGCGGTGACCGTCTGGTGTGTGGGAGCCCCGCCGGTGCGTGACCGTCTGTGTGTGGAGCCCGCCGGTGCTGTGACCGTCTGTGTGTGGCGCCCCGCCGGTGTGGGGGGGGGCGGTGGCAAGTCCTGTTGTGGAGCCCCGCCGTGCGGTGGCCGTCTGTTGTGTGTGGTCCGCTGCGCCGGTTCTGTGATCGTAAGTACACCGTGTCCGACGTCACGACCAGCGTGATCGGTCCATCAACACCAACTCAGAGGCGCCCGCTCCTCAGCTGAATCTGTGTGTTTGCAGTGATCTCACGGGACGCGACAGAACAAATAGACAGTGAGGTTGCAATCAACAATGCATCAACAGCAGGCGATTGATTGACTGTTTACTCGCGCTCCGTTGTAAAAAGGACGTTGCCAAGGGGGGACGGCCATGCCCCGCCCCCTGCGCAAAAAATAAATTAACAAAGATAGAATGGAATTATCTAAAAGCCCGACCCTACCCTCCCGGTCAGCAGCATCAACCTCAGCATATGGTTGAGGAGCAAAATTATAATTTTTCGACGTGCCCCCCTGACAAAATCCTGGCTATGTGCCTGGTTGTTATTGAATGATATCGTTTTCTCAAATATCAGAAAGTCATTTTTTCAAAAAAGTAACAACACGGTAAGGACAAGGCAAAACATACTTACATTATTACATTGCAATCAGTAAATGAAACGTTTCAAGTTAAAATTAAAACGAATTTGCATATTGATACGTAAATTGTCGGCCATAGCTTGAGGCGATGAGTAGCGATAACGAATGTTTGCTGAAAAAATTAATCATCGTTCGATAATGATTTTCAGTGGCATCCAGTTATAACACAGCAAGTATTCAGCGGGCAACACATTCAAGCTACCTTCTTTAATTTCACCTGGCACAGGGGATGTCTTTTTAGGTGCATACATCGCGTGTTAAATCCCGTCTTGCCTGACGATTTCCTCAGAGGTTCGCTCACGGCATCCCAGCATTAGACGACGTTCGTTATTTTCTTCACCGTGGAGTTTTGTCGTCCGATGCACGCAACAATCGCTCACGCGTGTGTTGTTTGTTAATGCTTCGCGCCAAAATAGCCTTGAGTCTCGGCTCTAACTATGAAGCTCCCATGACATAAATCGCCTAACTATATGGGCTATGGTAAGACGATGGTGAATGTACAGTGTAGAACAAATGTTCTTTTCACTTCCATGACACCACTTGCACGCAGTAAAATCCAATGCAACTATTTATGACAGGGTTTTGGACTCTTGATCGGTTTTGTGGACACGGGTATACACAAATATACACGCGTCAGTTTTAAACCAATTTGGACAAATTTGACGTCAAAACGTTGGAAATTCAGTGGACTTTCATTTGCCATCCTCAAAAGTTACATATATTTACTATGAGTACGAATAGTTCAACGTAAAAGACGACAAATTGCAAAAATACGTTTTTCAGAGTAACAAATATTTGGTCACCCGACTTGGAAGAGCCGTAGCATCACATCCATACGCTTTGCGGAGTTCGCGCTATGCTCATTCTTTTGTTTATTCTATTTGCGTTCAGCGAATATCGGGTTCAATTAGTTCCTCACATTTAATTTAGTCGCTGCGTAGCGTTGGATCTGGATTTCCGACCAGAGTAAACACTATATTCAAATAGGCCAATTTTGACACAAATTTCCATAAAAACATTCTCCTACAACACTTATCCGGTTTATAGATAGCACAAATTACAGATGAATCGACTGCGCAAGGCCTTATGAGCAAAATAGTGCCATTGTCAAACTTCTGCGAGCTATATCGGTGGTGCAATCAATGGTTTCGTGTTCGCGTGCTACTGTTGACCTCAACCTGTAAAAAATTACCCTTTTGTAAAACACGCAGTTTTTACAAAACATGTTAAATTGACTAGAAAACCAATAGCTACTATACCTGAACATGTCTATAGATCCTACTGTTTTTTTTCCGATTTAACGCGTTTTATAAAAAAAAAAAACACTTTAAAAAACTGTGGGCGAGGGTAAATGCATTGGATTCCGCTGCGTGCAGCACCGACAGAGGCGTCAGTCACGGTAGTGTCGTGGAATCGGACAGAACATTTGTTCTGCACTGTACTCACCTCACTACATAGATATATACATACATATATGCACTGAAAATGCTTTCAGCATAGGACGGAAATGTCACATGAACTTCGTTCACACCTCACTGCTTATGTAAACTCCGTAATTGGAAAAAACGGTAAACGTTAAAATCGATTACGGTTCGAAGATCAATCATTTTAAGTAGATGTAAATTTAGACAGCTGATTTATTCATACAATCGAGGTAATGTGATGAGGTCCGCACTTCACCCAGTCACCCACTTCCCCTCACAGAATATCACAGGAGTGTACCTACTTTTCCTTGCCGTTATCGCGCCGTGACACATGAGCCTTCTTCAATGGTTAACTTATCGGCTTTGTTCGTAGTGGATAAATTGTGATAGCCTCGAAACAAACAAGGTCCCCGTACCATTGCTGCACCGAGTATAGCCTGCAGAGCGCCGATACGTCAGCCCCCAACTCCCCCTCCCCTGCCTATCACCGTCACGTAACTCACCTGATCGATGAGGTACAGCTCCTGGACGTACTTCTTCTCCGTGGTGAGCAGCTCAGTGGCGATCTTCCTCAGTCGCTCCCTCCTCTGCCTCTCCACCTGGTCACAGGTGGCCTCCCCCTGCTCCAAGTCGCCCTCCGAGTCGACCGAGGGCGCCTCGGAGGGCGCCAGGGACGGCGGCCGGGCGGCTGAGCGCCACGGCAGCACCGGTATTGCCGACCCCGGAGCCGCCCCTGGAGCCGCTCCTGGAGCCGCTCCTGGAGCCGCTCCTGGAGCCGCTCCTGGAGCCGCCCCTGCCGCTGACCCTGTAAGGCGGCACAGCGGTCTGTGCCGCCGCTCCGGCTCCTCCACGGCCACCTCAGTGATCTCCACCTGCGGCGGCGGCTCGAGCGAGTCGGCCCGCGGACCTGGTCGCCACGGCAGTGCCGGTTTGTTGGACCAGCCGATCCGGCGCTGGCTGGAGCGGGGCGAGGCGGGCAGCGCCGGTCTGCTGGACCAGCCCAGCTGATGCTGGTTGGAGTAGGAGCCGCCCTGCAGCGCGGGTGGGACGTCATCGTCGTCAGACTCGGACTCGGAGCCGTACGAGTCCTGGAAGGCGATCTGGTTACCGGTGAACCTGCCGAACAGAGGGACGCGTGAGATGTGAGGTCGGCTGACCTGGCGGGACTGGGTGGAAAGGGGGGCAGGTCTGCTGACCCATACCTATAACTGGCTGGCACAGTCAACAGGACAGCTGCCTCAACGCCGTAGCGAGAGGTGGGAAACTCGAACCGCAAATATTTGATTGGATGCCGATTTGCCATGTATACCAAGCAGGCATTGCGGTGGCATGTGTGACGTGCTGCCTCTCTCGTGGGACAGCGTGGCGTGGTGTTCACCGATCGCTATCCGCCTCCCTTAACTGGCTTGATGGGTGTAACCTCTGGCCGGTCGAGAGCCGAGGCGGCGGATGGACTGATGACGTCACTTTGTGACGTCACGTTCAGAAAAACGCGGCCGTTCATCGCCACAGAGAAAACTTCGGCGAACTCCGGACGGAAGTCACAGATGCCGGCGGACGCGGCGGAGAGCGAAGCAGCTCACAGCACCGGAACAAAGCTTCCGGCGCCGGAACAAAGCTCCCGTCGCGTCCCCACGTCGGCGTGTCCTAAATTGAGCGACTTTCCGGCGCCAGCCATCTCGAAGAAAAACATTTCACTCGCCGGACAATGAACAATGATGGAAGAAGAATGACTGGTGCTCAACTGGACATGATAAAATAAACAAGAGGGCATACAACGTCTTGAATTAGATTGAAACAAACACCAATTTCAGGCAAAAAAGAAGCAAGGAGAAGAAATATATGCAAGAGAGCGAGGAAGTTGGGTCCGGGGAGACAGAGCAGGTAAGAACTGAAAGAGCTTTAAAAACTAACGGTAGAGTAATGACATCTGCCTAATGTACTGCGCAATGTATGCATGTACTACGCGCCACCCCTTGGCAGCGCAGTGCACCTGGTCTGGCTGAGTTGCTGAAGCCACACCTGTGTTTGTATGTGTGTCTGGAGTGACGTCAGCGCTCAGTCGCGGCCATCTGGGGTGGGGCGGGGCTGACCTGACCCGTTCATCCATCGGGCGTCAATCACCGAGTGACGCACCCCAGCCGCTCTCGCCGTAAACACAGTAGCGGTCCAGGCCTGTCTGGGGCGCTAAACTGGCAAACAGCGGCTAAACTGGCGTCATGGCAGGCTGATCAGCAGCCGGAACGAATCGTTCAAGTCTCATGGGTGTCTAGTGCACTATGAGCTGGGGAACGCTTTGGCCTTTGTGTGGCCTCAGAGTATGATATACGCATTGTATAATACGCAAACTACGTGTTTGTAGTTTGCACCCACATGAACAAATATGTTGTTGCAAATATCGATCACCATGCATCACCTCCTTCCTTCCAGTCTCTATCAGCGCCGCACACCCGAGTCTCGGAGAGCTGCAGCCCACCGCCAACTGACGTCATCCCCGGATCATTGGCACCGCGCCCGTTCCCAGGAGCCGTCCCAAAGGTCAATGGACGTCACCGGGGACCACCCTGGAGGTCACGGCTGTCTGAGACCTCCGTCCTCTGCCCTCAGGACCGCGACACGCGCCGTCTCACAGCGAGCTATATTGCAACAATCCAAACTGCTGCAGCCTCGCAGCAAACGTCAGTCCTTTTATGTGGTGGCCGGGGCAGTGTGGAAACGCAAAGCAATTTGGCGAGGATGAGTATCGTACAGCGCGGCAACACAGCGCGTGGCTGGCAGGCCGAACCCGACGGACGGCGGCGGGCGCGGGGGCGGCGGCGGCGGGCGGCGGGCGGCGGACGCGGCGGCGGCGGCGGAGGGGCGGACGGGGCGGTGGTGGCGGGCCAGCTGGTGGGGCGGGTCTGGTCCTGCGGTCTGGGTGGTCGTTACTAGCCAGCTGAGAGCGAAGCTGATGTCAATCCGAACTGCGTGAAGGTCGCTCACTGTGGTGTGTAAACTTACATAACGTGCAGTGCAACTCGTCGATACATACAACACTGCGACTCTGCGCGTGAAGTCGGCGATTCAGTCGCACGGAAGTGGAGCCCGGGGTCTGAACTCCCCGGGTGTATTCACACGGGTGACGTGAGTAAACACCACCGTCGCTCGCTCTCAGGGTCTGCTCCTGACATGTTTGTTGGCGAGGTAATGGCGATGGCATCTCTGCCCACCGTCACGACTCCAGATGAAAGACAGGTTCTGGCCCTGACCGCAGACGACACGATGCTCCCAGCGACGGACGGTGGACGGACGGTGGACGGACGGTGGACGGACGGACGCCGGACGGTAGACGGACGGTAGACGGACGGTAGACGGACGGTAGACGGACTGTAGACGGACGGTGGACGGACGGTGGACGGACGGTGGACGGACGGTGGACGGTCGGTGGACGGTCGGTGGACGGACGGTGGACGGACGGAAGATGGACGGTGACCCTCAGACGAGCTAAGCCACAGACCCGGGGCGGTAACCGTCGCCGTGTCTGCCTGCCTGGCCCGGTCGGCCTCGACTTTGAACTGACAGTTGGGCCGTCCGACTACGCCAGGAGCCAGCCAACGGCTGTCTATCAAAACGGTGCCCTGGCTCAGCTTGGCGGGGTCGGACTGGGGCGGAGGTCGGGGCCGTGGTGGCGTGCTCTGTGTGTGTGTGGGGGAGGGGGAAGCCAGGCAGCCGTGTCTGCGCGTTTGTGGTAGAGCGGCGCCAGTGCGGATGGTGTGTCTGTCTGTCAGTACTAGCTACCGGCTGACACATCACAGCCCGTCCGTCATCATTTCACTCTGTTTAGGATGTTTAGGTACGCTCTCATCCAGTCACGATATTCAGCTTACGCTGGCTCGCTCCTCATTCCAGTTATTTAGTCATGTTTTCTTATGTGAAATATTATGTTGACCAACGTTCGGACAAATTGGCAAGTTAGTCTTTCAATAACAAATGTAAGCATAACAGTTAACAAATGATGCACATGTCACTATACAAT
Organism: Semibalanus balanoides; assembly: GCA_014673585.1. Lineage (NCBI taxonomy): Eukaryota > Metazoa > Arthropoda > Thecostraca > Balanomorpha > Balanidae > Semibalanus > Semibalanus balanoides. Next base: position 84,072 of record VOPJ01010528.1, on the reverse strand, counting down.
CAGGCACGTTTAAATCACCCAAAGGAAAAAGTTGTTTTAACTACTACAATATCTTCCATTGTTTGCTCATCGCTTATAAGAAACTTCTGCTCCAGGCCTGACACTAGCCGCCATAAGGCCCAGCCAGCCTACGACTCTTATCGCACGACCTCCAGTCCCCAGCACTACTGCGTGACGTCATATGTAGCGCGGCAGTGACGTAGTAAGGCCATATACAGCGGCTGTTGTGACGTAGGCGACAAGGCTAGGAGAGTGATGAGATGGCATTTGGCATGTAACGCTCGTTAAGTGGTAGAAATATGATGACTTGGAAGAGTTCAAAACACCACTTGTATCCCATAAGTTTCGTGGGATAACACAGCGTCGATTAGGCGACATATTTGTGCAAATAAATGACTCCTAAGAAGTCAACATAAAACACTTTCAAATAAAGACGGCTCTATGACAAATGCCGGGCGGTTCAAGGAAAGTCAGGATGATGTTATTCGAAGATCTGATTGACGTATTACATAACACATTCAAAATGCAACACAATTTTTGCATCAATCAATGCATGAAAACGTGAGGGGACATTTCAATTATAAGTAACGATAAATGAAAACACTTTTTTTCCGTTTGGCGCACAATTTAATTAATCAAAGCCAAATCCAACAATAACGTTAAAATAATATTGAGTAGCAGACAGAAGTGCACAGGCGAGAGCGTGGAAAGGTACACTACTCATCCCTTTCTCTGGAGAGGATTGGAGCCTTTCCTCTCCCGAAAGCAAAACTATATGAAACAAATCCCAATATAAGTTAATTATGAGTCATATTCGATATCTAGAGCTATGAAATATGAGTTTATTATTAAATTGATCTAACTTGCCCACATCGAAATCTACAGAGGGTAAATACCAATAATGATGTGATCAAGAATCTCCCGATATTCTGAACTCCGTTACGTGTTAATGTCAAAGCGGCCGGTAATATTGTCGCCAGAGAAGGTACGAACGCTGCACCATGACCTTTCGTTGAGTAAGAGAGGCACTTCGTTGGTTTCTGGAAGTGATCGGTGTATGACTCATTTCTAGCACCGATTTCATTTTACTTAAATTTATCCGATATCTCTCCTTGTGTTTTGCTTACTATTTCACAGACTTTAAAGCATAATATAAATCAATCAAATAGTCATATTAAACAATTTTAAGAGCTTCAGTTCCTCTACCGAATTTGCTTTACTGTTGTTATGCAGTTTTACCACTTAAGTTTGTAGGCTTGTTATGTCTGTTTGATTTGATGTCTAGTTAACTAAATGATTGCCTAATTAACGGTAAGCCCTTCACGTCTGTATTATGACTAGCAGAGCAGTTTGACTGCTGACAGACCTATACAACAAGTTACAATAACTTGGATTCAAACAGGAGGGAAGGAACCTTCAAGACAGTTGCACTCGTGGCACCGAACGACGTATGACGACAGCGACAAAGACTTAGATACCTAGTCGTGACTGAAATCGTCGCTTATCTCCTATCGCAGCTCTGCGATATGAGATAAGCGACTATCTCAGTCGCAAACTCGATACCCTTCGCCTTGACTTCAGGTTTAGCGTTCGCGATATTAAACCTATGAGGCATGAGAAGCAATGCGAAATTGTGCATGGCTCATTTTGTTTTCCAGTTGGGCGCAGTAAGCATAGGATGTCTATTTCTAATGCACAAACATTATTTAGTGCCGGTTAGGTTGACCTCCATTGGCGCAATGTTAACATCCTGCCAGGGTGCCTGACAGAAGCTGGGATGTCTGCAGGCTGAGTTAAGCTGAGTACAGCCTGTCATGCAGCGCCTGCCGAAGACATGATATGTCGCAGGCTGAGCCAGGTAGGCTGTACCGCCGCGCCGGGTAGGCTGTACCACCGCGCTAGGTAGGCTGTACCACCGGGCTCGGTGGGCCGTACCACCGCGCTAGGTAGGCTGTACCGCCGCGCTAGGTAGGCTGTACCGCCGTGCCTGTTAGGCTGTACCGCCTCGCCGGGTAAGATGTGCCGCCGCGCTAGGTAGGCTGTACCGCCGCGCTAGGTAGGCTGTACCGCCGCGCTAGGTAGGCTGTACCGCCGTGCCTGGGTAGGCTGTACCGCCTCGCCGGGTAAGATGTACCGCCGCGCTAGGTAGGCCTGTACCGCCGGGCTCGGTAGGCTGTACCGCCGTGCCTAGGTAGGCTGTACCACCGGGCTCGGTGGGCCGTACCACCGCGCTAGGTAGGCTGTACCGCCGCGCCGGGTAGGCTGTACCGCAGTGCCAGGTAGGCTGTACCGCCGGGCTCGGTGGGCCGTGGCGGGCAGCAGTGTACCGCCATGGCAATAGCTCGTCGCTCCCCGCGCCGCCCGGTCGGGGGTGTCGGTCTGAGGTGCAGCCGGCGGGCGCGGGCGCAGCCTATTGATTCGTTTAGTGGGGCGTGCCGGACACGACGCCCCGCCGGCAGAGTGATTGGCTGCTTCAGATCAGCTCTGCTGGACGCGGGATGAAGCTGAAGAGCTGCATTACAGACACCAGGAGATCACATTCTCGTGGAAACGAAATAAGTTGAGCTGTAGTGGGAGGTGAACTGTGGTGTGTAATGACCTTCGGAGGATAATAATTAATAACGCCATTCTGTCAGAATAGTTCAAATGGAATCTCATATCTTTTTGCACCTTGGAAGCTGAACTGTTTTCGAAGTAGCTGAATACGTTATCATCGCGTGCGTCCGGTGCCGAGTTTCGAGGTGTATCTACTGAGAAGCGTCAGCTTTTTTCCCTGCAGAGTCTGAGTCACCGAATGAGATCACTGACTAGCGAGATGATATGACTGGGTATGTTACCTCAGACAGGCGGCTGGCAGCCATCACATACCTACAGATATCTGTATCGATGTTCAGAGTATTTCACACAAACAGTGCATCCACAACTTTATTCGATTTTGTATCTCACTTGGAATCTTTAAAGAATGCAGAATGACCCCAAAAATGAGAAAATACTTGCATTGTTATGATATATATAGTTTTTATCATTTTGCCCCTGCTTGCTGGCACGACCACGGACCAGTACTCTGGATAGTAATCTGACATGTTATCCACCTCTAAAGAAAAACCGTTCCTTCCTTAGTAGGCATAGCTCCTTCATTGCTTGGATTCCATACAACTTAAAAGCGGATCTAGTAGGTCCTGGTTGAACCCGGTTAGTCCATCGATAACAAAAATACTCCATATCAGAGATCTCAATACCTATATCACTCAGCCAATTTCTCAAACGTATCTGAGCCCTCTTCAAATCCAGGATCCTGATACAGGGGACCTGATCCCGGCCACTTGTTTGTGATCAACGCGCATGCCCGGTTCCGGAGCACGTCTTCATGCAGCGCTGTTCAACAATCATCAGCTCAGCTTAACACCAGACAAGCCTGACACTAGCCAACCTCAGCCTCACACTAGCAACCTCAGCCTCAGACTAGACAATCCTCGCACCGATCCGTCGCTCCATCGCGCCTTCACAAACAAAACCGCCGGGCGGCCGGCGGTGCGCCGTCCAACTCTGATGGAAATTAGCCGGCTGCCGAGAAACGTGAATAAATTAGCCGCCGGCGGCTGAAGAATGAGACACGTGACCTCGGAACGATGCGCGTGCTTCCGATACGTAAACAGCCCGCTCGCGCAGCCGAGACGGAGCCAGAGGGGGGGGGGGGGGTTTCGGAGGTGGAGGGAAGTGGGTGCTTTGTGGGGAAGGAAGCGAGGAGTGATGGACCGGCACTTCGTACATCCAACGGTGGCATAACTTTGAATGCTATATTCACTTGTTTGCCTTTCAAGATGCTTTTGAATTCCTATGCGTACTGAGTGCGGTGTGCAATTATATAAAGTAACACGAAATATCAGATCGTCTTTTAATGCAAGCACTTTGCGCAAAAATGCTGACGGAGGGAGCGTTGCAAAAATGACGAGATCGGCCTGTCAAACTTTCAACACTCGCTGTAGGTCAGACAAATGGCCGTAATTTGGCATAATGACCCTGAGGTCAGATTTAACGGCCAGATTAAACGAACGCCGGCGCACATTAACCTCGGGAGTGTTTGTGAGCCAGCCTCGCGCGCTCGTCACCGGCAGCGAGATGACTACGTCAGCGATGCAGTTATAGGCGCCGTATATCGGTCGGCTGAAGCCATTTGGCTGCCAGACGCAGCATCAAGGATGCTTCAGCAGCTGGGGATAAACAACAGAGAATGTAAGCAGTATAGAGACTGCACGGTATGCAGGCTATCCCCCGAGGATAGGCCGTGGCGCCAGAGACTCTGTGTAGTAACCAGGACACCGTTACTGCCGCCGCTGCCGCCGCTGCTTCTGGCTCTGCCGCCCCGGCCAAAAACTGTTGACGGAAATAGCACCAACGACTGGTTCCGTATTAGAGAGGCAGCCCACCGAAGACGGTTTGGACCGGCCGACTGTTGTCTGACGTCAGAAGTGCAGCTGTGAGCCTCTGACGTCAGAGGTGGAGCTGTGAGTCTCTGACGTCAGAGGTGGAGCTGTGAGTCTCTGACGTCAGAGGTGCAGCTGTGAGCCTCTGACATCAGAGATGGAGCTGTGAGCCTCTGGCGTCAGAGGTGGAGCTGTGAGCCTCTGACGTCAGAGGTGGAGCTGTGAGTCTCTGACGTCAGAGGTGGAGCTGTGAGCCTCTGACTTCAGAGGTGGAGCTGTGAGTCTCTGACGTCAGAGGTGAAGCTGTGAGCCTCTGACGTCAGAGGTGAAGCTGTGAGCCTCTGACGTCAGAGGTGGAGCTGTGAACCTCTGCCGGTTCGTGGCATAGAGCGATGGGTGTTTGTAGACGCATCAGTCGCAGATCGGATCCGTCTTGGATGCGGCGCGCCTACACAAATGGCGGGGTTTGTACCCAGCGTTGATGTCTCGGCCGCTTTTCTGGTCCCGGTACTGTTGCTCTCTTCAATGAGTTTCTCCGTTTGTGCCTCGCCCTTCGGGTCGAGCTAATCCCCGGGTCATGCTGCCGCCGCATGCCCCCGTGGGGTGCAAACTCTTGTGCACCCTGAGTTATATTTCTGGACTCTAGAATATGACCTAGATTTATCAAATATAATACATAACTCCAAGTAATAAGTACGTAACCCACGCTAATATACCTCTTATATTCTGTAGTCAACTAATGATTCTTATTCTCGGGTTTCAGAATAGACTCATTTGTGAACAAAGTTTGCATCTCACTGGGTTTACTTCGGCAGCGTCGCCTGAACCGAAAGGCTGAGGCCGAAACGGGAGTACACTTTGAAGAGAGCAAACACCGGACAGAAACGGCCAGAAATCCAACACTGGTAATGTCCCATCCAACAAGCCTCTCGACGGGGATATATCGGAGCAAGCTGAGCTTCAGGCACCCTTGAAGCGATTCCGATTGTTTTGCGAATCCTTATTGATTTGTTCGGGAGCTTCGCATAGCTGACCAGTGCAGACGGTCGATAATGTAGCTTGCTTCAGTAATGCTGCCCGGATGCGGCATTCGAACTTGTGTTACGTATGCATGAGCGACGTGGCTAGCAGGCGGAGGGCTAAAACTCTACCGACGGCACAGCTGAAAGACACCCAGCGTGTTTGAGCACGCGGCTGCCCATTCCCAGTCCGCCCTTTCGCCCTACTGTCACGAACTGTGAGCTGTGAGGGAGGGGCGTCTGTGGACTTTTTGACCTACTACGGCCGACGTGTTGTTGTTCCGACTAGTCGTCGGTATTTAGCCGCCTGTGTGAAGGCGTGTCGCCGCCCACCTCCCGCTGTTACGGGCCTGAGTTCAGGGCGTCCCAGAGGACCCAGCTGCAGGTGCGTGTTGTGCCCCGGAGCTGCGGTGGCCGAGCGTTGGCGAGAGATGACTCTCCAGATAACGGAGCCTCAGTGCTCTGTAAGTGGCGCTCCGGGCTGGGGAGGGTAACGAACCGGCACCGAAACACTGACAGGGCGGCGTGGTGTGGCGAGAGGAGACAAAAGACCGAGACGGGGACACGGTGACAAAGTTTGGAGACGCCTCAGAGGAGAGGGCGAGACGGTGACAGGGAAACAGAGGAGAGGGTGGGACGATGGGGCGGACGGAGAGTTGCCGTCAACTGCGCACCTAAACCGGTCCAACTACACGCGGAGGAACTTGTAAGGAGGAACGGGTCCAGTGAGTCTGACTAATTAGCACTCGGATACTTTCCAGCAGCATCGCAGCGTCAGCAGCAGCAGCAGCAGCAGTTGTGGGCGGTGACGGGATGTATTGTCCAGTGTCGGTGGGCGGCACCACCACACGATGGCACCGCACCTGCCAGCGGCGAGACGTGACTTCACTGGCCACCACCCTCACCAGCCTCCACACAGACAGCCACACGGACCCGAGCTCGACCCGAGCCACAGCCCACACGGACCCGAGCTGGACCCGAGCCAGCCCACACGGACCCGAACTCGACACGAGTCACAGCCCACACGGACCCGAGCTTGACCCGAGCCACAGCCAACACGGACCCTAACTCGACCCGAGCCACAGCCCACACGGACCCGAGCTGGACCCGAGCCACAGTCCACACGGACCCGAGCTGGACCCGAGCCACAGCCCACACGGACCCGAGCCACAGCCCACACGGACCCGAGCTGGACCCGAGCCACAGACCCGAGCCACAGCCCACGCGGACCAGAGCCACAGCCCACACGGACCCGAGCTCGACACGAGCCACAGCCCACACGGAACCCGAGCTCGACACGAGTCACAGCCCACACGGACCCAAACTCGACCCGAGCCACAGCCCACATGGACCCGAGATCGACCCGAGCCACAGCCCACACGGACCCGAGCTCGACCCGAGCCACAGCCCACACGGACCCGAGCTCGACACGAGCCACAGCCCACACGGACCCGGCCACAGCCCACGCGGACCCGAGCCACAGCCCACACGGACCCGAGCTCGCCGCATGACTGCTCCGCAGACGCACGTGTCGCCTCGGTGGTCGCACGGCTCGCCGGTTGAGCTCTAGAGGCATGTGTTTTGTGTAAGCGGCTGCGGCCCTGAACGGGCCGCCGACTAGTTTCGATTCTGCGCGCGACCGTACGTTGGGCGGCGGTGTGGTGTCCCGTGTGTGAGACGCCCAACAGCAACAAAGCGGCGCAGCTGCTCCGTCAATCGTGTCGTCGACGGTCGGGGCGGTTTGTGGTATGGTATAATGGTAATCGGACCCACAGCTGATGCAAATCAAAATAATTTGTGCTCCGGTGTGGGCGGTGATGGATGAAATGATGGGCATGACCGTGAAATGACGGCGAAATAATCAATTGATACCGATCCATCAGCCCATAACGACCAGAGCCATTATGATTGTCCGTCTACGTCGGCTTCTGGCCTAATGATGGACAGGAAGGACACATATCAGACACACTACAATCGCTGACCTTGCCAACAAAATAGCACGCAGCTGGAAGTGACCGTGGTGACTGCTCGTCCACTGACCTGGAGGGTGCGGGGGGGGGGGGGGGTCACAAACCTGGGTCACTAGCCGGAACTGACCTAGATAAGCCAGGTGAAGAGTCTCATCTCTGACCCGGGGTCACTTGCTGATTGCTGACCTGGAATCACTAACGGATACTGACCTGGGGTCACTACTCACTAGCGGCTACTGACCTGGGCAGAGCTCCGTCGAGGCAGCTGAAGGAGCTGTGAGACGCCTGCACGTTGATCTTGTACTTGAGCCTCGTTCCTGGCGGCTGGATCAGAGGACCAGCGTCGAAGAACCTCCAGAGCGGTCCGCTAACTCCCTCCAGCGGCATCAGCTGCCCGTCTCCACCCCCGCCGGCCGACTGCCGCAGGCCCAGCTGGGCACGCACATTGAAGTCCTTCCCAGACATGGCGACCTGTCGCGAACCGTTCTCTGTCGCCTCGAACACGCCGTGTCGGGTGCCACCAGAGGCCGCCACCTCCTCTGTAACCTCCGCTGCGCCACCGGACCGCATCCGGACGGCCCGGTTGTGGGACATCTCCTGCCGCTGGGCGTCCACGTGCGTCTGTCCGCCGCGCTGCGTGACGGTGGACGCCTCCGTCTTCTGGGCGCGCTGCTGGCGCACGGCGGCACCGTCGCTGTGCGTGTGCTCCTGCTGCTGCTGACGAGTGACGTGGGTCACAGACGGCTGACCCCTGCCGCCGCTCGAGGTCACCGTCGTGCTGGAGCTGGTGGAGGTGGACTGGAACGTGTGCTGCACGCCCGGGCCGAGGCGGGAGGGAGCAGCCAGCGGGCCGCCGCCGGCGCGGCTCACCAGAGCGTCACTCATCCCACCGTCCTCCGCCGTCCTGACCAGCCGACTGGCCGACAGCAGGGACCTGCCGCCCAGCAGCGAAGGACCGTCCAGCAGGGATGCGTGGTTATCGAGCAGCGACGAGTGCTTATCGAGTAGCGAGGGCCCGCCGACTCGGAAAGGAGATGCCGAGTCCTTGAGCGGCGGCGTCGGCCGCTCCCTGGCCGCTGCCAGCCGCGCCTTGCTCAATGCTAATGGTCCACCAGCGTCGCCTGGCGTGGCGCCCATCCCCCGGAACGGATCGTCCCGCCCCATCAGCATCCCTTGCATCCCCTGCATCCCCTGCATCCCCTGCATCCCCTGGAAGCCGCTCTCGTGCTGAGAACAGTTTGTGGCGTGGGAAGGCGCTGAACTTTGTGTTGTGTGGGCGGACGGAAGACGGGGCCTCGAGTCTTCGTGGCGTCGGAGGGTCGCTAGGTCCGAGTGACCGGCGGTTTCGTTTGAAACTCTCGGCTCGGAGACCTTGTCTCAGCTACGAATGTTGGTTCCTGGGGTAAGGTTAGGCAGTGGGGTCCGTTTCGTGACGTTCTTGCCTGACCCAGCGCTGCGTTTATTGTTGCGGCCATGCGTTGGAGCCGGCGGTGGTGATCGGTTTTTTCGTGGTGCGTGATTTTTTGATTGATGGATGGCTATTACTCTTGCCACCTTGCCGGCCGGTGGCGAAACCTGTTGTTGCCCGTTTATACGCGTACAGGTGTAGCTGTCAGCCGGCCGGGTCCACCGAAGCTGCGGAGTCAACGGCCGCCAAGCCCTGTCTGATTCATCACTGAAAGTTCACCACAGGTCACTGGTAGGGTGCACCACAGTCACTGTTTAGGTCGACTCCAACAGTGTCATGTGAAGGGTCACCACAAGGTCATGTAAGGGGTCATCCACAGGTCACGTGGATAGGTCACCACAGGTGTGCGAAGCTGGTTTATGTCACCACAGGTCACTTATTTTTTGTAAGCCACAGGCATATGAAGGTCACCACTATGGGCGTTGTCCGAGGCGTTGTCACCTCAGTCTGATGGTTAAACACACGCCGCTACGTTCAAAAATTACCAACAGTTCCATCTATGTCCCGTCACTCTCTAGAACGTAAGAGCTCACATCGGCGTTGATCTCATTATGATTCTTGTGGAGTGCGTCTTAGCGCCACCCATCCAATTCAGCCCGGCACGAACTCTAGCAGCCTGAGCTCACCCGCGGGTGTGGATGTTGTCCCAGAGTCAGCGTCCGGGCTGGCCGGATCAATTCCACTCACCACACACGTAATGTCACCACCTGGCCTCACGTCCCGTCGCCACAGTCGGCTCAGAGCTATGACAGCTCGCCGCGAGCTCCGTCAGCCTCCTGTGCAATATCAATCCACACTGCTGACCACGGGCGTCACCGTTACCCGTTGTGACGCGCCCGGCCTCCTCCAGCACAGCTCTGATGTTCAACTGACGGCACGGCGCACCGTGCCCCTCACTCTCCAACGCTCTCAGACTGACTGACGGCCGAGCCGGGCGCCGCGGCAGCAGCGGCGGCGGCGGGGGCGGCGGCGCGGCGGGGAGGCGACGGAGGAGGCGGCGTCAGGGGCGGCGGCGGCGGGGGCGGAGGCGGGGGCGGCGGAGTAGAGGCCAGGGAGTGGTGACGGAGGAGGGCGCGAGGAGTCGACGTGTAGGTAGGGCCGAGGATTTTGGTGGACGAGATGCTGCTGCGGGGGCGGCAAGGTTTTTTGGGCAGCAGGGCGTGGCGGGAGTTGTCGGACGGGCGGGGTAGGCGGCGCGGCTGGTTGCTGGGACGTGGGGCGGGGACGGTGGGCGGGGGATGGGCGGCGTGACTATAGCTATCGGTCGCTCACCAGATTCAGCCACTACCAGCAGAAGGCAGTGCAGTCACACGGGTGACGGAAAACGGGCACAGCTCTGTGTAAAAGTGCGCGGTATATACGTTTGCTTGACAAATAACACAGGGTATCTGCAATCAGTGTGTAATCTTACTTACTTTTTAAAAGTCTGTCAGTCTTTCTGTCTGTTTCTCATCCAATTTTTTCCTTACGGATTATAAGAACGAAAAATTATATACTTTTGACACATTACATTAGCATTTAATATATCTAATAAATAATTTTGCAGGTCGCATGACAACATGTGTGTATATTAATATGCTCCCTTCATTTCCCAACAACAAACAATCCTTCTAACAAGTTAATATAATGTCTGACTGAGCTTGGAAAAAAATAACAGCCACCGATACTAACGACATCTGACAAGCGGAACTTGAACTACAAGCAACAAACGAGGCACGGAGTACGATTTTTGCACACCAGCGCCACCTATATAGAATATTCGCTCAATGCGCACACCAGCGACACCTATAGCACGTAGAAGGGGTATAACACGGAGAAGGGGTGATGAACAGAACATGCATGACATTGGTATGGACACTCCCTGTCAGTCAGTACGACGGGTGTGCCACGGGTAGAACTGGTTATCAATCACTAGTTGCTTATCACTGGCTTGCACCACCACTCAACCTGTAATCGTCCAGCGGAGCGGACGGGTTAGCACTAGTGCGAGGGCTGTTCAATAAGTAACGTAAAATGTGCTATAACTCAATGACCTTTAATAGTAGGAGAGATCAAAATACATAGTTTGCGAACAAATACCCTTCACGATATATCTAAGTTAATGAACGAGCCAAATTTGAATCTTTACCGCCGAAGGTCCCTATATTTTCGTCTGATTTTTCACTTTAATAAGTCTCCTGCGAAATTTGGTGTTTATCACACGGACACTATCAATTGGATGACCGTTAAATTGAAACTTAGTCATGGCGCTCTCTCCCATTATTCGAAAGTTGCGTGTCCTAGAGGCGCTATTGGAATAAAGTTCTGAGGCCAACGCCAATATTTTGATGCAACGTTCCGCCCTGGCAAATATACTCTCAGTCGGAATCTTAGTATCACAGCTGAGCTAGGTGATTGATAAGCATATGTAGGGACCCACTATGACTGTGTCTTGTACAAATGATGTCAATCCTTGTGTGGTGACTGAGTGATAGTCAGCGGTTCAAAAAAGAAACATTAGCATAAGACAAGCATCTGATCTGGAAGACCAGTGTTGGACTCGCTACGCCAGCGACCATTCCAACGAACGGCTTCCCGAGATAGGAAGGTGGAAACGTTGCTGAGGTTGCTGTGGCGATTCTGCCCATTCACATCCCCACTATCACGCCGTGAATAGTGCCTGATTGGGTTAGTCTAGTCTACCACCTGTTGTGGTTCGCTCAGGCCTCTCAGATAGTTTTTTTCTGCGTGAGGAATGAGATCTTCCTTCACGGTCAGCAGGTGCTTGCGAGCGTTTTGTTACTTCTGATGACATTCAGGGTGCATGATCTGAAATACGGTGCATGGATCAAGCCGGCTAAGAAAGTCTTTAGTCGGACGGAGGATTTCGGGCGTGGTAATTTCAATAGTAGGACGGAGTGCGAGGCGATGGCTGCAGGAATGGGGGTGGCGTGCCATAGTGTGTGCATATGACGTGCTCTGATTAGTGGGTGGAAAAACAAGTTGTTGGTGGCCTGGAGGAAGTTTCTGAGTTATGAGGAAATATTTGTCAACGCAAACGAGAGCTGGAAGCTCATGTTTGTGCGCGCGTGTAGCAGGTGAGTTTCACAATCAATTATGGTTTGGTGTGTTGTAGCCATGTCGCCGCTCATATACAAAGGAATTCTTGTACGATGAAATACAGATATTTACCCAACGTCTACTGATTGCAACAGACTGCGCCTCCGTGCCCGAGTCATTAGCTCTTCTAATTCTATCAGTCAATACACGAAATAATTTTTGATCCTGGCCGGTTCGAAGAGAGTTGCGCTTGGCAGTGCCAGATAGATACGATGAGTCGAGTAAGGTATGCAGAGATTTTTCTTCGCTTATAATCGGGGCGAAATACACGGGCTCGAAACTGTCCGGAATCACAACTCTGTATAAAGACTCTCGGTGTTGATAGAGAACGAATGGTATTTTCCTTAGCCTAAAAAGATTATGTCGGCCGTCAGAGCGAATGTCTGCGGAGAAGCCACGCTGATCTTCGAAGCTTGAGGGTGACTAAGCACTGGTGCGGCTGTGTGATAAAGAATCGATCATTTTTATGTTGAGCACTTTTTGGTGATTTGTTAAATCGTTTCTGTGTGGGATTGTGCCAGGACATACGTTGTTGGGGACATGGAATGCTTGACCGGGCGCCACGTTGCAGGGGAATATATCGCATACAAGTTATATGTGTAACGTAACTCAACGCAATTCGTTTGATAAATATTTCGGCAAGTTGGCAGTCACTGAGGTTGAAATTCAATATTTGTTGAAAATGTTGTCCTTTACAACATTGTATCACCCAAAACTAGAACGAATTTTACCAGTGCACAGGCCGACAGCACCGTCTTTGCTGACCAATATCCACCCAAAATATTTCATTTCTGGCAAACAGGTAACCTATGATGACGACAAACGTAAATGTACGGTGATGCTAATTACTAACATTGCGAATATTTTCATCGAATTATATGCCATCGTGTAAGCTTATGCCCTTGTAGTTTTAACGTCACGAAAATACAAAAAAGTGACAGAAAATAACGTTGATACGACATGTTCTGCGCAGCGGTAAGAACGTTAAAAACTTAAGAGTATGCAGCTCGTGGACATTCAAACAGGGCGCTTCTTTCGGGGATTCGGCTGGGAGGCACCGTTCGAAATCTTAGAAATCCTACCGCAAGATATCACTCGAGTCGGTCGAGCCGATTGCGCGGCAGCATATGTCAGCGTTTAAACGTTGTTCACCCTTCTTTGGGCACTGGTGGGCCTTCTTTGGGTCCGATCGGTATGAAATGTCTCACGGCACCGTTCCTAACCGGCGTGCGTCGATTGGTGAAGGTCCCGAGTCGCTGTCTCTGATAGGTTCTGAGTTTCAGCGTGACATTAGCGTTTTTGACCATTCTCTGGGTCCTGGTGGGCCTTCTTTGGGCCCGATCGGTATGAAAGGCAAAACGGTATCGCTTCCGACCGGTGTGCGTCGATTGTTAAAGGTCCAGAGTCGCTATCTCTGATAGGTTGAGATTCGCTGTGGCAGCAGCGTTTTGAGCCTTTCTCTGGGCCGCTTTATTAGGGTCCAATAAAAGGCTCTACGTCATCATTTACGACCACGCTGCAATAATTGTTGAACGTTTCGTATCGCTATCTCAGATAGATTCTGAGTTTCAGCGTGGCAGTAGCGTTTTCAGATCTTCCTTGGTTCCTCATGGGCCTTCTTTGGGCCTGATCGGTATAAAAGGCGAAACGGCACACTTACAAGAGCGTAGCTTTCGAATGGTGAAATCATTAAGTATCTAGCCTATTTAGTGTCAGAGTTTCAGCGTGGCAGTGAACCGTGGCAATGAAATATATATACCCCCGCACACCGTTCTCGGCCCGAACGACATGCGCGCTGCCTGGCGCCTGGTGGTAAACATACCGCGTGCCTCCCATTCGCTTCCCAGCTGTTTTTGTGACGTCACGAAAATACGAAAATAACATAAAAAACTAAATGCGACGTGTTAAGCCGAAGTTTTTAAGATGTGTGTAAGAAGTATATTGGAAAATCGCGAAAAATACGTTATTTTTGTAGGCGTGAAAACCCACTACCTGTCCCGAGCCCCATTGTCATTAGATGAGCACTCTTCAGTGGAAATAATTAAGTGAAAATACAATCTGAATTATAAGTACGTCGAGGTGGAACATTTTATGGAAGCTTTAGAAACACGACGACTACCATTCCCCAGCTTCGCATTTGGCTTGCTTTTGTTTCAAGTTCTGCCCTCTAATAACGACATTATTCGTGTTAAGCTTTACCAACACTACCAACACGCCCCCGCCACCTGCCTCCGTGTTCCCGACTCGCGGCGCTCCAACACTGATTTCCGAGTCAGACTTCGCTGCCCATCCGGTTCAGGCGTACCCCAGCCTAATGCAGCAAAATGACGTCACACTTCACACCACCTCATGAATGGTAACGTCATCCACCCGTCTGACCAGTCAGCCAGCCTGATAAGGAAGACTACAGCTGACGACTCTGAGACGGCAGCGAGAACAGCGACTCGCCAGCGAGCGAGAACAGCGACTCACCAGCGAGCGGAAACAGCGACTCGCCAGCGAGCGAGAACAGCGACTCGTACCAGCAGCGAGAAAAGCCTCACCAGCGAGCGAGAACAAGCGACGCACCAGCCGACGGAAGAACAGCGACTCACCAAGCGAGCGAACAGCGACTCGCCAGCGAGCGAACAGCGACCACCAGCGACGCAAACAGCGACTCGCCAGCGAGCAAGACAGCCGGACTCACCAGCGAGCGAGACAGCGACTCACCACGAGCAGAACAAGCGATCTCACCCAGCGACGAGAAACAGCGACTCGCCAAGCAGCGAGAACAGCGACTCACACCAGCGAGCGGAAACAGCGACACCAAGCGAGCAGAAAACACCAGCGACTCGCCAGCGAGCAGAAACAGCGACTCGCCAGCGAGCCGAGACAGCCCACAAGTGCGCACAGACAAGATGCCACATATCTTAGCAAAGTATTGGAAGCGATGTTCAGTTTAGGCGTCATGCATCAGCAGTGTGTTAAATGTCGCTTTGTGTGCAAAAATGCCGAACACGAATTAATATTGATAACAATGTTTTTGTTTGAATATTTCTGGAAGAGTCAACCGTTGAGATTTTCATATTTGCTGACGACGCATAATAAGCTAATGAAGGCAAGTTTGTTTTCATGACCCTAAATGCTACGCGAAAATTTAATGAATGTAACCCTATTAGTGGCATGGGGACAAATTATGCCCACCCCTCAGGTTTTTCGTGAATATCTCCGGAACGGTTGGGAGCAGGCCCATGCAATTTTGGGACTTTTCCTCAAATTCATTTTCACATAATGCGTCAAAACTTTTGAGCTTCTAACCTGAAGAGAGGCGGTTTCAAGGTCCGCTTTTTGGAGAAATAGTTTCGGCGACATTTGGCGATGATACGGCGATGCCATCTTCACGGCTTCTTCCTTGCCTCAAGCATGAAGGAGTTATATATATGTACGATGGTTGAAATAAATGCAAATTATTGAATGTTAATGAACTAGAATAATACATATTGCACGGCAGAGGCGGTTTCAGGGACTTAAAAAAGGGAGGTTTTCAGCAACTATGAAACGCTTGGCGGGCATTCAATAGAGGGTTGTAAGGGGTATTTACAGCTATGAAGATGCAAAAATAGCTTCTCCTGCCATTATTGTAATTTAATTTGTATAATGTATTACATATAGAGTTGCAGGGTCGTGTTCAGAAACAGGAAAAGGGAGGGGTTGACTGGCATAGTGATGACGATATGCTAGCGATTCTTCTGGAGGGGGATTCTTAGCACGGCTAACAACGGGGAGGTCCCTCAAGTGAGTGATGATTGTCAATGTGATAAAAGCGCAATCGTTCATTGGAGCCAATGAACGGGTGTGCTTTTATCACATTGGCAAACATCACTCACTTGAGGGACCTCCCCGTTGTTAGCTGTGCTAAATCCCCCTCAAGAAGGAGCGTCGTCCTGCATGGTCAGATATTGACCATGCCAATCCGTTCAAATATATTAAGTACCTGTCATTTGCTTTCATTATCTTAACATTATCTTGCCCGTCTGTTTGCCGGGAGGAAACGCATCGCCGGACGGCGCTAGGCATAAGAAAAAGGCACCGAGCACTCATACATAAATACGTTCCTAAGCGCCCCAAGTGTATCGATATAGCTGGTTAGTGGTTAGCCCTGGCGATAACATGGACAGCGAATGAGCAGTAGCATACCGAGCATGGGGACATCAGGGAATCAGGGCATGCCCTGGCCCTTTGAACCCGAGGCGCCTATGCAAAGCTGGCGCCCCTTAGTTTTGTTTTCCAAGATAAACCTTTATATCTGTTAGGAATTAGTAAAATGTCCCCCTCTCTCAGAAAAGACGTCCATATCCATAGATGATACGATAACAAGGACAATTTCGTCAATATTGGTGGCGCCCACGTCAATCAGGTGACGCTTCTCAAGTTAATGCCCTGCTCCTTTGTGAATTTCTGCGCACGCCACTGCTCATATTGACCCAGGTTTGTAGTTCTTAATTTCATGTAAATTGAGCTTCTGTAGTGGGTAGTGATGGGTATGGACACATTCAACAATGAATGACAAGCATTAAGATCGACGCATTTGATGCTATGACCGCTTTTAAAGCTAAAAACTCGCTGTCCATCTTCAGTCGACAAAAATTGCCTTGACAAGCGAGCGACCAATAACATATCTATTTCTAGACCCCTGTAGTGTGTCTTATATCCCTGATATGCATTTTGCATTAAAATGGTTATCTATGAACCTGATACCACGTAGCCATTTTGTATTTGTGGCATTTTGGCATAAAATGTGATCTAGTTTAACATGATAAACATGTTCCACTTTGTGTGCTTTACACTCTTTTCATTTTCCAAGACTTACAATAGGGACTGAGTAGGTCACAAATTCTGTTATCACCTATTACAAAAACGATAGCGTCGACTGTCAACAGAGGTAGCGCGACGACCGACATAAATCCAATGACAGTGAATGGCCACGACAATTCACCACTGGGCATCCTATCTTAACCTGCGCCTGCCGGGTCGGCGGACAACCTTCGTCTGGCGGGGAGGGGGGGGCTTCGACACCCCCTCAAACTCGGCTCCTATGGGACTTATGCATAAACCAAAAACACCGTTCGAGAGCTCGTCAAAAAGCATATTTAAACTATTTCTGTGACAAACCTTATCAGGTCAATATTAAGGTCATCAGAGGTCATCAAAGGTCAGATTTTCTGGATTTATGGCTTTGCTCCAGATGCCCCTCCCCCCCCAAAAAAAAACGGGAACTATGATAGCTAGGACCAAAAAGGAAAAAGTAATCAAAAGCTATTTGAATCTGCAATCGCAAACATGTTTTCAAAATTTTATTTCATGTCAATGGTTTAGGCTCCAGAGGTTATCGCGGGTCAAAAAGGCTATGTTTTGCCAAAACTGTTGGAAAAATAACTGTTTATCTTAGTGAGGTCAAATTTTTGCGTTGACCTAACTTGATCATCATATACATGATTTAATGTGCCTTGACGAGACAAACACGATGGTGTCAAAAGTATTGCCGTATACGGCAGTTATTTTTGACACCATCGTGTTTGTCTCGTCAAGGTACTTTAAATTATGTATATGATGACCATGTTAGGTCAACCTAAAAATTTGACCGAGGGTCAATTCAAGTGGTGACTCAATTAGGTCATGTTGCACATTTGGGGACGTGTCTCGATGAGACAAACACATTTGTGCTGGTTTCACTTCTCTATCTTGATCTTATCGAGTTATTGACAAAGAGGTGTTCGTGACCTCAGATGACATCGGCTGACGCTTTAGGGTAACCAGAACTAAGACGGTACCTGGGTCTTCAAGAATGACCTATGATAACATGATCCAGAAGAAATGGGGCTGATCTCATGTGTATACTTAGAAAAGAAAGGATTTTAATATTTCCCCGTGGCTTATAATGGGGAGTTCAAGAAATTGACCTGACCTTAGGTCACCAACATAACATAAAAATCCGAGATAAGCGAATTGTAGGTACTCATACTTTCATGCAATCCTGTGAGTACAAAACCGATCTGCCAAAAACTGAGGCTTTGGTACGATCGCAAACTTTTTGGGAGGTGGGGTCATATGACCTGGCCTGCTGATCTGACCTGAGATGACCCGAGGTGAAGAATTTTACAATATGTGGGTAATTGTTACCCGAACAGCTGTGTCAAAAACAGTGGCGCTGCGCGGCGCTGTTTTTACGATATCCTTGCAAAGCCTCAGGGGGGCGTCTATACGCCCCCGACCCGGCGCGGGTTAATGGAATCAAAACTAACTGTTGGTATTTTCAAAAGTCCTTTACCGTCTTATGAGGCACCGTGAGAAGTCACTGAGCAGTAATTATACATTGTTAACTAGGAATGTGCTAAACTAACATAAAAGCTTCTGAAATAATTGACTCGATCTCATGCATATTCTCTGAATAGGAAGCTTTGGTATATTTTCCCATTGACCCCCACTTACTATATAATGGGAAGGTCAATAAATTGACCTTACCTTAGGTCCTTTTGGAGGTTAGGTCACGTAACCTGACCTGGTGATCTGACCTGGAATAATCCAGGGTAAAAAATCCCACATGTGGTGAACCCGCGCCGTGCCACTGCCGGTGCTCGGCGCAACCTTCGCCGTGCCGGGATGGGGGAGACGTTGCGACGTTTCGCTCCAGAAACCCCAAAATATTTAGGAAACTCTACTAGCTAGAAACAAACAGAAAAGAACAATAGAAAACTTTTGGAAATTAGATCATCATCGTCATCAAACTTGATCTTAGGTGAATTGTTTAGGCTTCATAAGCCATCAAAGTTTAAAAAAATGCAAAAACTCCCTTTTACTTTTTACATAATAAAGAAAACCAATAATTTTGAAAACATCATGTTTTTCTCGTCCAGGAGCTTTGAATCATGTTCATGCTGACCAGGTTAGATAATCTTTAAAAAATGACCTTTAAAGGTCAATTGGTGACCCAAATATCAAATAAAATATGTTGCATATTGAGAGACTTTTCTCGACGAGAAAAACACATTGGTGCTGATTTCATTTCTATATATTAATTCTGTCGATAGTTATAGACAAACAAAGTGTTGTTTGCCTCGGAAGACTTCAGATGACCCCATAAGTGCTACTGAACAAAAATGTAACTTGGATTATTACGAATATGCTTTGACATAGATAACTGTAGTAACTACAGTTATCTACTTACCACAGTTACTACAGTTACTAAAGTTATCTATGGCTTTGATAACATGATCCTGAAGGAATTGGACGTATATCATTTATGTCCTCGGAAAAACACATTTGAATAGTTCCCCATTGACTTATAATGAGGAGGTTACGAAAGTGACCCGAACTTGAACATTTTTTGCTACCTGTATCCGCACATTACCAAATTTTGCATATTTATAAATATTGGAATATAGTTCATGCTCCAAGGAATCGAATGCTTCTTTCCCGAAGAGCATCTGCCAGCGGTGTCCGATATATGAATAGGGAGAGTGAATAGCCCCCCACCCCCGACAGGCTCGTGTGTTTCTTAGCCCGTCAGGAATAGGGTTAAGATCCAACCACTAAATACAATTTAATGGTGATAACATGCTGTCGGCATTTCCAGAGGCCTGACGCCGCTGAATCATACCTTGTGTAATGAGCATGGTATGAGGTGGTCCACGTCACGTATGATTAATCAGCTCTGCTATCTATGTTAGTAGGTACATACAAACAAGTCACCGTTCGTCATGCGACACACATTTTTACAGTTCACTTCAGTCATTCATGATGCTTCAGTCTATTGTGAGTATGTATCAGGATCAATGAAACGGCAGTGAACTAAAGACGGAAGTAGCTATAGAGACCTGCGGATTGGATGTTATCCGACACCGTGGCCCAGACACCGTGACACCGTGACACCGAGGCCCAGACACCGTGACACCGTCACACCGTTGCCCAGACACCGTGACACCGTGACACCGAGGCCCAGACACCGTGACACCGTCACACCGGCCCAGACACCGTGACACCGTGACACCGAGCCCAGACTGCTGACACCTCACACCGAGCCCAGACCTGACCACCGTGACACCGAGGCCCAGACATAAATGCATGACCGGTTTGGCGCGCCCAGAGCAAAAGATTGTAATGTTCATACGACACATTAAGTTATGGTTATAGTTTGCGTACAAAATAAGGCTGGAGATTCATTGTTAACATGTTCTGGATAGTATCATGAATGGGAATGCCCTTCGTATTATTTCATCATTTCCTTTTCTTAACAAAATAATTAAGTGCTGATCAATGAGGAAGTAGGCGCATATACTTTCCGGTCATACTGTTTACGCTATTTGCTGCACTACACAATCAAACATTGTTCTGTCCGAAAAGGCATGAACCACATGATGCGTCATCGGAAGTAGTGTCTCCAAATACAGTGTTTAAAAATCGATTCGGGGAAACATGACCACGAACTGGAACCTGTATATCAACGTGAAGTTTGAGACACCGTTTCGCAGATAGGAAACTGGTTTTGCAGGCATGATGGTATGGAAGTTTTGGATACTTATAATTTGAACTCTAAACGTATTTTTATGACAACTGAATAGATTCAAGTATAATTTGGAGGTTCAGCATTAGAGGTACCATTTTTATACTCACCTACCCAACAGATGCGGGTAGTTACTACCCACGTGGGTTGTAAAGGTTAGCACAAGCGATCATTTGGATGAAGTGGGTAGTTGGAGGGTAGCATAATTTTCATAAAAAAGACAAAAACAGGGATATTGATGGGTATTGGGATGCTTGAACAAATATAGGCACCTCAGTTAGTGAGCAGAGATCAACACAAAACACTATGACGAAATGTCTTTGTGGGTACTTAATGCGGGTAGCTGGCAGCCTATATGGTCATGTGGGTTGCGGTGGATAGTTGAAGGGGTTCGTGGGTTGGGTCGGGAAGCCTCAAGCCTGCAAAGTGATATCTCTTTTCAGCATCCCTTAACGAAGAAAGTTTTTTTTTGCCTTAAAACGGAAAGCATTAAAGGAATGTTTCACCTTTGTATTAGTTTTAAACTGAGATGGATTTTTTACGTTCTTGAAATGTCTAAATTAAAAAAATAATTTTCCATAAAATTTAAACGTTCTTAGGCAACTAAATTTATATTTTGCCAAATGCATTCAGGTTGGTGCAGCCGCTATTTGGCTGACAGCCACTTCAAGCATCTCCAAGGATTTTGCTCTGGGAAAAAAACGACTTACAATTCTCGAACCCTGGCTGGATCACCTGCTACTATTACGATGACAAAACACTTGTATGTATTCAAGTGCGTCATAATTGTCTACACATATTAGCCGTTTTCACGACGGATTATTTTGCGCGAAATGTTTTAAAACATATTAAGATGTTTTGAAATGTTTTAGTATGAAAGTCTTAGTATACTTATTCTTTCCACTCTAACTAAATGCAACTTTTGCCAAGCGAATTTTTGTCTTGAATATGTACTCGTCATGTAAATTTTAGGTAATATGTTGGGTATAAGGTATGTTACAAAATTGCGGTTTGGTGGTAACGTAGGCAAGATAATTTATGTCAGGCTGTGATGCCCAGATCTTCCAACCTACTGGTGATCTTTCAGAAACATCTTTGAAAAACATATTCGGGTCTCGGGTGTTACACACCTTTTCTCTTTGTTAGTTTTGTCGGTTGTTGGCCAATAACATAGTCTTTTAGACACCCGTTGTTTATTGGGATACCAGTACGGTTTCGAAATGTCAAAGCGTTTGTTGTCTTTAGACGACGTTTTAACACAACGTCCCAAAAACAGCGATCGGTCCTAACGCGACGTCCAAACCCACCGACTCCCAAACAGCGACGTCCTGATGGGACCCCGTAGACCGTCCGTCGCGCTCTAGTTGAACTAAGTTTAACGCGGAGTATAGCAATCGTGCCGAACTGTACTGTGCTAGATCACAGCTTCACGCG
This sequence comes from Semibalanus balanoides, assembly GCA_014673585.1. NCBI lineage: Eukaryota > Metazoa > Arthropoda > Thecostraca > Balanomorpha > Balanidae > Semibalanus > Semibalanus balanoides. The sequence goes on along the minus strand of VOPJ01010528.1, from coordinate 62,119 downwards.
AGGCGCATAGAGACAGGTTAATCGTACCCCATCAAACGGGCATCTCATCATGGAAGCAATCAGAACCGGACAGCTATATGGTGGAGTCCAGAAGGACAGAGGGATCAGGTGTGGGAATACCGCAACTTGCCGTTACTACGGGCACGCTAATTGGGGTCGCGTCCACACAAATGCGAACTCCCCTTGGCTCGATAATGACTCTGCCTACAGCGAGAATACGTATTGCTAGCGGATTAGTTGCCCAGCTGCGGAAGCGCAGACCCTGTGGCACTCTTATAGGACGCTGCCAGATTGAGTGGACTAAGCATGGCACGATTGCTTAACTCAAAGAAGGGGATCTGAGACGCATAGATGCAGGGCGCTGGGGAAAGGTGGATTATTCAAGTTTGGGGGCCGCAACGTTTTTGGGCACTGAGGTAAGCAAAAATTGATAGCTAAAAAGCGATCATACGTGTGGTCCCCGCCCGTTATATCGCCAACAGGATTTATCGCCATATGATGCAACCGGGAACACTGCCATTTTCACCCGAATTATCGGTATCGGGAATTTATCCCGATAGTATGTGGCCCATCCGTTCCTGATGGGTCAATTGCCGGGTGAACCGCGGTGATCCGGAATTCGGTTGGTGACCACTTTTTCCCTTTTTGGGGGGGGCCCCTGCACGACTCTTTCTCACGCTGAGCGTCACAGGGAGCAGAAGTCGACAGTATAACAGTATAGTAATGAGGTTCTATGCTATAAAAAACGTGAACCATACGTCCCCATGCCAAAAAAAGTATGAAGGTGATTTACTCTGTGGCGCCTAGTAATATTTCATGAATAGTAGCATTGTATCTCCAAAAAAGCATTACAATATGGTGTGACCATGAGTATTGATTAACCGGATGTGACCAAAAATGCTCTATCAACGTTACGAACGAAGAAACATATCCTATGCCAGGTGTGCGCTGTATTTAGCAGTGCTTCGATGCTACGATGGTCAAATGTGCGATGCCACTGTTCATCCTATTCCCTGCGGGAACAGATTTTATCCCCCGGTAGTTTTTTGCGTGCCGCTTCCAAACAGTTAGGCCTAGCGTTTTGAAACTTTTGGAATTTACAGACGGAGAGCCGTGCTCGAAATATATCGTAATAATTTGTATTTGGTAATTTTTCTATTTTTCGATAAATACTTGAGGATAGGGTCAATGGTGGAGATAATAATTACTTTTGGAATTTTCCTAAAATTAAATGACGGGTGTTCTGTCAAAATTTTGAAAAAATCGGTCAAACAAAAGCGGCTCCAGGCTCATGTTTTGGGGAGGTCATTTTGAATGCGGTTGTGCAGCGCATACTTCCTTCGGAGTTTGCGGTGGAATAAAAGCGTTAAAAGCTATGTCATTGCTATATACGTCATACATACTTGGATTTGACATATTTTGGGGCAGATGCGCACTCAGGTACATAAAATGGGAGGCGATTTCATCCGTCAAACAAGGCCGAACTTCAAATTAGTAAGATGATAAAGGGCGTTCCGCACATGGTGCCTCCCACGTTGTTAACCTGAATCTGCCTATGTGAAATATATTTTATTTTAAAAATAACAGTAACAAAGCCCACATGTGACGTTACTATCGTCCTAAGAGCAATCAAAACGAACAGGCATATATTTTAGCAATGGTACTCAGAAAATCCTCGCATTTATAAGTTCATCCCTGAGCACGGCAGCCCTCAATATGTTTTCAAATTTGTGGTAACTGTGTACGTCTGATGTACTGAAAAGGAGCCATTACAATTGGGAATGCTCAGAAAACGTGTTCGGGCATGAAATTTGGTCACGAATCACATGCGCCGCAATGACTTTCTAAGAAACACAAAAAAGTCGAATTGGTGTGGGCCCTGAACTCCCCATTGTGTGAACGAACAAAAAAAGAATCGGGGTAAAAGAGAGATGGAACATTAATCTTGTTCATCTTGTCACGAAGGCCAGGACGGAATCAATGGTGTGTATCTCATCGAAATCGACCCGAGCGGTTCTCGAGAAGTCTCTGGGGGGGGGGGGGGGGCAGAATCTGCCCCCGAGGTTCACGTAATTCTGGCCGCCCGCAGGGAATAGGGTTAAGATGAAGATGCAAAACCAAGTCCCCAAATTCAATGCAATTTAAATTTTATTTACTTAAATTTTTTTTGATTAAACTGCACCTTTGTCTACAAAACTTAAGCAAAATTTTTCGTAGACATGCCGTTGCTTCTAATTCAAAAGTTAAAGATCACTGGTAAGACAGGGGAGAGCCGACACCGGAGCATAGTTTAAAGGCTGGGAAGGGGGTCGCCCCATAGGTCCAGAGAGTTGGGGGGAGTAGTGCCCCCACTGCCCCAGACGGTTTTCCCACTGTCCGCAGAAGCTGGACTTCCAGAGCCGGTTTCTTCGCGCACTGTTCGACAGCAAAGCGTTTGCATCAACGCCTTGGCTGTGGATTACGCAGCGTTATGCCGATGCCGAGATGCCAATTCACAAACGTTCTCTGTTCCGAGTCAAAGTCGCGCCATTTCTGTCCATACTCAGTAGTGATGTCGTTTTCCCGAAAATTTCTGACCAAAACCAATCCAATACCGAAAAGGACGTATTTTGGTTGACCAAATATTGACCGATTTTGGTTGAGGCCAAAAAGATTTGACCGATTTTCAAATAGTATACTTATTCATACACACTGGCAAAAATAGCTTTGTTAACATCGAAATTCATAAAACGCACATGTACAGGTGCCGACAGAAAGATCGCTGTCCCCTGGCTGGCGATACCTGGCTTCAACACTGTGAGTGATCCAGTTGCCTGTGCCGCTTGAAGCCTTCTATACTGACAGTCTAACAGTCCACAGTCCAGTGTAACTGGATCACTCACAATGTTGAAGCCAGGTATCGCCTGCCAGGGGACAGCGATCTTGTCGGCACCTGTACAGTTTCCTAAAAATATATTATAATTGTGAAAAAATAACTAAATACATTTTCCAAGCAAAATAGTGGATGCCGCAAACAACGACCAAAGACATTTACATTAATTAATTTAATTTCGAGCAAATTGTGTATCAAATTGTTGGATAGAAATAAGAATGCTTAAAAATGTGACAAAAAAGTTAATTGTATAAGACAAGGCTGACCGAAAATTGTCCAACAATTTATAAGCCTGACCGACCGATTACCGAATCGGTCACACAATTTTTACGGTAATCAAAATGTTGGTAACCGATTGACACCACTAATACTCAGCTTCCATATGCCATAGACATTTACTTTTTCCTCACTTTTTTACTTTATTATTCTCCTTTTGCCGTCGAAAGTATATGCTTCTTATACAGAGAAGAATGATAGTGTAAAAAGTTGGGGGTGTCGCCCCCCCCAGCTCCAAAGTTGGAGGGGCGAGTTGCCCCCTCTGCCCCCCCCCCGGTTCCCACNAGATGCACCATTAAGTTGGTATCGTCAAGTGGCCTCCAAAGATAAGCGAGACAATAGTTTAGTCAAAACTGACTTGAGGTCAGGTCAAGGTCAGGTCAAGGTCAGGTCAAGGTCAGGTCAAGGTCAGGTCAAGGTCAGGTCAAGGTCATGTCAAGGTCAAGGTCAGGCCAATGTCAGGTAAAGGTCAAGATCAGGTCAAGATTAGGTCAAGGTAAGGTCAAGGTCAGGTCAAGGTCAAGGTCAGGTCTAGGTCAAATTTCCCATCGATCGACGCGTCTCAACGAGCTAAATGCTGTGGTAAAACTACACTGTGCTATCTTGATTCGGCAAAAAGTTATTGAAGAAAAACCTTGCATAATTACTAGAGTTGACTACACATGACAGACAGACAGAATTTGACAGACAGAATTTGTCCATCCATCCCATCCCATACATACATACAAAACTGTCACACAATGAGGGTAATTGATGCCCGAACAGCTGGGTCAAATTTGGCGACACCGTTTTCCCGCTATTCCTGAAAAACATCACGGGGACGTGTCAAAATGCCCCCCCCCNTGTATTGTCGGGCATTAATGTGTACACAAATCGTTGGTCAGATTGTCATTGTTGAAAAATATACATTTTTGGTTTAGTTACATTTATATGGGTATGTTCAACTACTGTCAATATACAACTAGGTGTTTAAACCCAGGACATAACCTGGGTGTGTTCTGACGTCCAGAATATACCCAGTTTGTGACGAAACATCTCAGTCGAAGCACACAGCGGCAGCGAACCCCCACCTTTGACGTCATCAGGACCCGACGGGCTGACCACAAGACGGGGACAAGCCGCGCCAATTTTACCAGTCTGATTATATGCAGCATCAGTCCTGAGTCAGACCCACTGTCTACATCCCAGCAACAAATGGGGGACCAATAACGATTTATCGTCGCCGATGACATCTAGTCCACCGGTGCTCGCACAAGCACCGCAGCCTTGGCGCCTTGGCAAAACGGTGTCCAGGGTGCTGAGCGCTTTGACACTACGGCTCTGCAAATCGCCTCCGCTAAGCGCGCCATCAGGGTCCAATGGTGACGTGGCACCGGCAGCAGCGTGAAAGGACCGACATTTTCACCGGCATGCGGACCAGCGACGAACACTTAACACTGCTGTCGGAACATCACCTGCTCCATTCACGAAATTGGAGCGTCGCTCGACGCCCGCGGTGCCGGACAAACTGAGTTGATGTGTTCCTTCACTGGCTAGCCCACCCCCCATTAGATATTGAATTATTGAACCAAATACTGCCCCGACACGACAGCATCCACTTCCTAATGTACCATACCACACACCTTCGTGCAGTGCCGGGCTCCGTCCGACCTAAGCCGACCGTGATCGTACTCGTCTGAGTCGCCGTTCCTCGCTGGGTGCGCGGCGGGGACCACCCGAGAGGTGTGCTGTGGACCTGGCCTGGGTCAGGTCGGCCCTCAGCGCGTCCAGCATGTTCGACCCACCGGTGACCGGCGTGCTGGCCCGGTGGTCGTCTCCATGGCGCGTGGCGGCCGTACTGACCGGTGTTCTGCCGGTGTGTGGTGCCTTCCGCGGCCGACCTCCCTACCAGTACCGGCTCTGCAGCGGACCTGGCCTCGCCGGCCTGCTGACTGCCGTCCTCGTCACCATCTACGCGGCGTCGTGGCTCGGCCCCAGGGCGGTGCGGGCCTACAGCATGGAGAGCATGCTCCTGGGCATCCTCTTCAAAGTGGCCATCAACGTGCCACTGATGCCGTCCGTGTGGCTGCTGGTGGCCCGCGGCGGCCGGATCCCGGACCTCCTCAGGAGGACAGACGACCTGCTGACATCAGAGGACCGACACGGCCGCCTGAGAGCGCTCAGCAGCTGGCTGATCCACCTCACTCTGGCAGCGCCGACAGCCGCTCGCATCGCCCTCGAGACCTGGCGCGTGTACGAGTCTGGCGGCGGCCTCTCTCTGGAGGACAACCTCCTGCCGCGCCTGGCCGGCAGCATGATCGAAGTCATCATCAGTGTACGCACAAACGCCCTCCTGGCGCTGGACCTGCAGCTGATGGACGCCCTCTGCGGGGTGTTTGACGGCATGTCTGGGGAGCTGGAGCGGCTGCTGCAGCCGGTCCCCTCCGGGCCGTGCCGGCCAGCCGCCGCTGACGGCGGGTGGGTCTCACAGAGCGCCACTCCACCAGCGATGATCGTCTCCCACCTGTCCACCGCGACTGACCTCTCTCTGGAGACGCTGCCGACCCTGTCCGCCAGCCTGCCGCCGCCGCCCAGCGTGGCCGACACGCTCGCCGCCCTGCGGGCCCGCTACCTGGCCGCCGCCGACGCCACGGCCGCCTTCAGTGACATCTACGCGCTGCCGTCCGTCTGTAACCTCATCTACAGCATCACGCTGGTGATGTCGTGGCTGGTGCTGCCTGCTGCCTCGCGGCCGCCGGCCACCCAAATGGTAGCTGATCCTGACCGTGCAGTTCAGTGTGTTCGCGGGGCTGCTCTGCCCGCAGGTCAGTGGCTGGAGGAGGCCGCCGGTCAGCCGAGCACTGCTGCTGCTGCGGAGTCAAACGCGCGGGTCAGCCGAGCGCTGAGGGCCTAGGCCGGCCGGTTCGTGGCGCTGGCAGACAGGCTGCGGCCGGCGGTCGGCGCTCCGGGCGTGTACATCGTCAACAGCCGCCTGATGGTCTCCATCGTGGCCGGCTTCGTCACCTACCTGGTGGTGCTGTTGCAGCTGACATGAGCGAGGCACTGGACTGGCGCCAGGGATTGGTAGAAGACAAGATGAAGGGATTGGTAGAAGTTACTGGACTGACCTGCCGCTATGAATAGTGTGTGTGTGTGTGCGTGTTTTTTTTTTTTATTTTTTTTTTTTTGGGGGGGGGCACTAGAGCAACGTAAGAGAGGCTTTCAAGCGCCCTCCACTATGAATGAGTAGAAGACTAGATAATAACGGAGCTGGACCGTCGCTACCAAGTACGAGGAGGTACTGGTAGCGAATGAGATAAGCACGCCACTCTCTGACTCTGGCGCAAGATATTCGTGATGAGTTCCGTTCACCGCACATTAACCCTTGTGATGTGTTCTGTCATTTCCTGCACGTGTTGAATGAAGGTGTTTGCAATAAGATCTTCATTGTTGAATGACCATCAAATGACCTCCATTTTCAAAAACCTTCGTGTGTGCTCCACAAATAAAACATTCAAACTTAAAACATGTTTTATCGGATTATGTTAATAAATAATAACATCCAAAAGCCTTAAATAAACTGGCCGACATACAAAAGCCTTCCCAAACCAATACAAAAGCCAGAAGATGTTGTACAAAGACAGGCCGCTGTGGTTGGCTAACCAAGGCCATTTGCATATAATACCAGACTCAGATTTGATCCGATACAGATCAGATTTCAGTAGATTCAATCACGCATGTGCAGTAGGAATCTTTTCGGATGCGCGGTCGGGACCCGCCACTCCGCACTACCGCATGCAAGTAGCACTGGCGGAAATCGCATGGGGGGGGGTGGGCATTGGGGTGGCAAACTGCCTTCATCCAACGGCGAACCATGGGGATGCCGATATACAAGTTATGGAGGCCGCCGCAGCGTCCGGGTGCATTGGCCTGGAACCGGTATAGTATCAAGGTATAAAAATTTAATTCAAAACCGGTCAACGACTCTTCGCAAGCTGGAACGGATCTCAGACGTCTCCCCTAAAACCCACGCGCCGAAAACAACTTGTTGCTGATAAAACGCGCAGCTTTAAGTAATTGTTCCCCCACGAACTCGAACCCCTAAGTACCCATGCGTTCAGCGGAGTCAGTCAGCGTGCCTTTATGGACGTTACTCCATTTCCAGCGACTATTATCAGGATTTCAACATAATGGGTTTCTCGTATATTCTTGCCTGTTTCAAGGGTCGATTGGTGTTAAAGCGATAATTGTTACTATTCTGTGTACGCCCTCGAAAGCGAGCCCTTCCCAATGCCTAATAACCCCCCAGACGTTTTGGCCTTGACGAGCCATGAGTCTTGTGCCGACGGGCGCATAATGCTATACGCACTTGCCCTGGCACATTGCCAATCTATGATTCCTCGTTGCTTACTCTTTATACCCATGTATGAAGCTTTGTTTTGCCATTCAAAGACCTCGGAGCCACACCCTCGTAAAAATAGCCCGGAGCCCAGCCCCAACGTTCTTCTTGTCGATCCTGGATCCGGGGTTCAGGGATCCTAAGTGGATCCCATGCTATTTTCTAACATTTTTGATAGCCAAACAAACAACAGGCACAGACAGTAGGGAGGGATACAGACGCAAAAAGTTGCATGTCATAATAGTGCGTTATTGCCGTTATCGTTGTCAGAATCTTGATTCCAAATTTGAGGCGTTTGGGATCCGAGCCATGTCCGATTTTGACCTCCCCCTTCCCCCTCCCCCATGGCGAAGTTGTCTCAGAGGCCCACCGGGTTAAGCGTTAAATTGCAAGGCACAGGTGAAGCAATAACTGTAAAGGAAGGCGAATTATTTGTGAAAGCCAGCTGGTTGTGGAGTGGACAATTAAGCCTAAAAAGTAACGAGCGAGAGTGGGAAATTCAGCATAAAAAGACCATAAGATGCACTAGACAGTCGGTTTTGCCAAAACTCGACCAAAACAGCTGTTACAAATGTCAGTACTTTCCTACAGTTTTGTTTTCATCCACAGATCAATGTTAGCATCAGTAATATCAGTATAAGGGTTATGGCTGTCCAACCAACACATATTGATATAGAGTGAAAAAAAATCACAGTAAAACTGTAAAAGCGTGGACAAATATTACCCACAGGGTGACATTTCCCATCAAAGTTGTGTAATCCAAGACACTGTCATAGATCCACCGTCCCAGTGTAGAAGACTACAACACACCCTCTGTACAGTGCACCAGCAGGTCCGGATCAGGATAACTAGACAACAGGGTACGGTCATATGGCAGCAGCTCTACATTGGCNACAGACGTCTAACTCTGAATCGGCACAGATAAACCGGACTCAACAGACGTCTTACTCTGAATCGACACAGACAAAACCGACTCAACATACGCCTTTCTATGAATCGACACAAACAAACCGGACTCAACAGACGCCTGACTCTGAATCGACACAGACAAAACCGACTCAACAGACGCCTGACTCTGAATCGACACAGACAAACCGGACTCAATAGATGCCTAACTCTGAATCGACAGACAAACCGGACAATCACTAGATGAATCCCACGCTTAGACAACAGACACTCGAGAGGCAACTTAACATCCCAAATTTAACTAAATCAACCAATCAAAATGATATCCACGCACCTGCAGGACCAAGTTATGCCTGTATGTCTGCAAACCCAATCTTTCCACAGCAGCCTTCTCTATCCAATCCGGTCGCCATCTCTGCCTCCGGAGGAGGGGGGGGGGGCTGACCTCGATCACGGTGCCGACGCCCATGGGCACAATGACGAGATAGCTGGTCTGCTCGTCCATCAGGTAGAGGAACACCACCACCTGGGAGAAGGCGCGCCACAGCACAGCCTTGGTCGACAGCCCGGCGAACGAGCTGCGCCGGCGCCAGAACTCGATGTCGTTCTTGAACGCCAGGAAGTCAAACAGTAGCTGTGGAGGCACAACATAGCAGTGAAAAGGGCAGCACACTACAGCGCGGCATAGTTAGCCCGGTCAAACGTCAACACACTGGCATTTGTCGCGAGATGAGTAGAGCCCGATAACGAGTGGACACTAAGGACGTGTACGGAGGGTGACTAACATGACCTGCTAACCCGCAATGGCCGTCTCTCCCGGGCCAAATCAGCACGACACACGGACCAGCTCAGCGCAAACACAAATGGCGCAACTCGCTAACCTTACTCGGCTTAAAGGGAGTGGGCCTACTCTTTTAAAATGTCAAATATATATGTATTGCAGCAAGAAGGCTAACAGCGATTGGTTTGATCAATGGTTACGATCAAATTCATATCTGGAGCCCCTTTATATTAATTTTTACTTATGTTCTGTTTTGCATTTCTTTTGTTTCAAAACTCATGAACAATCGCCACTGTAAACAGAGTAACGAAGATGTTACCTACAATGGCGCACCAAAGACAATAAACAAACCCATTCGAACAATGTATGGGTTTGTTTATAGTTATCAAGGCTCTGTTCGGCAGCTGCTATCAGTGCTCACAGGTTGTTTTCTATTGGCCAGCGCTAACAAATATGCTATCATTGTAATTTAAGGACAATGTTTCTAGTAGCGAAAGCTCTCTGGCGAAAATTTATAATTTTGTTCTGCCAGAATGTTTTTTTTTGTTATGCCGCCACCCAAGAACAGGTGACCAGGAGTGCCCCCTCCCACTATCCCGACGACCACAGCACCTTACGTTAACACCAGAAAACATAAAATAACAAGTCGCGGCACTTCCAGCTAAGAAATGGAAAGAAACGTAAATATAGGGAGAATAATCATTATTAAGCAGAGGGAGGATACTCATTATTAGGTAGTATAAAGTAAATAAAGAGAAGACCAAAGTAGTCATCACTGAATCCAGTAAATGACTGCCCCTACTTCCCTGGGAATCACATTCATTCACACTTTCATTCAAGATGTTAGTAAAAGGAAAGGGAGCAATCATACTGGGAGCATCTTAGGGGTTTACCTGGTCAAAAATCAGCACCAGGTCAAGTGCCAGGCTCCAATCAGGCCACCCAACTAAGCAGAGCTTGTTGCCAGGTGCCAGATGCCAGCCAATGATCTTGGCGAATTTGGAATATCTCAGCAATTACTATAATGAATCCGGGGAAATGAAGTATATGGCTAAACTCAGAAAAATATGTTCTACAGATTAGTGTCAACAACTCCACATGACCAATGTGAGTAGGCACAGTCCCTTGAACTGGGCGCGCCCCGCGTCTCAACTCACGTGCAAGGCCGACACGAACATGGTGACCAGCAGCAGCACCATGTTGGTCTCGGTGAAGATGCCCTTGACCTCGTCCAGGTCCTTGTCGGAGAAGCCTAGCTGCTGCATCGACCCCATACCCAGCTCAAACTGCATCCACAGTCTGGCGGCACGCATAGACGGTCAGCGTCCCACCAACTCAACGAACGATACAACAAACTTGCCAACGGCGTAATGCGTGGATGTAAGCCATCAATCAGTTAAGTGTGGCAGCTTTTGGCAATGCAAGCAACAGTTTCTACTATCAGCATTTATGTCACACAAGGACAACCGTTGCTGCTAAAGCGCGATATTCACTCCTTCATTCGGTTCTCAATGTTATAACAGTGCCAGCAGTGTCAGCTCATCGCGTACAGCGAACACAGCGAGTGTTAAAGTGGGGGATCTGCGGGCAGGGTTGGCCACTACCGCGCAAAACCGTACTACAGTGTTTTTTTGTTTTTTTTTCTTTTTTTGGGGGGGCGGGTCTAAAAAAACTGTTTTTTTCATCAAAATGGTTTAATTGAAACAGAGTTCCCGACGTATTTTGTTTAGAAACAAAGATGATTGTGGATTATTGAGTTTGATTTATTTTGTTTCAGTTTAAGATGAGTAAAAAGGTAATAATGTTGTATTTCCCTCATTCCACCATTCAGGCTCCCAACTTTGGTAAGGAACAACGTCATCCATTGAACTCCCAACTCTTCTGACCTAAGAGATGCGATATTTGAAATGTTTAATTTAATCGTGGTATGTAGTATTTTGTTACGTCGCATGCATCAAATGCTCGCAACATCCTTTCTAAGGATGTTTGCATGCTTAAAAGTTTCCAAATTGGGACATTCCAGCATATATCGCATGGCGAAGAGCGGGTGAAAAAAAAACACCCATAAAACCCACACAAAAAAACACTACCCAGTGGGTTTTGATGAAAACCCCGTTTTTTCCAACCCTGCCTGCGGGCCCGTTTGGTCCTGCCGACTGTTGTGCTCGGCAGCAGGGCCAGAAAAGTGGTTCCACGATCTAAGTTTGCAGAACAAAATTTTCCTCAGCGGCGAAATAAAATTAATGCAGCAGAACAAAAATGGCTGGGGAATATAAAATGGCTGGGGAATACAAATTAACATACATTGTTATTTTTACACGCTGCCATCACAATAGGAGGGAAGACAACCTCGCTCCTATGGAGATGGCAGTCTGTAAATATAATAATGCATGTTATTGTTGTCGTATCTTCTCCTGCCATTTATATATGCTCGTCAGCAATTTGCACCCACAGACTAAAACAAAAACATTCTTTACAGTCAAAGTTTTCAAGGAACAAATTTTCCAAGTTCAGAATAACGGAGAAACGGGCCACTTTTCTGACACTGCTCGGCAGTCGGCAGTCGGCACTGACTCGAACGGACCTGATCTTGCCGAGACGGGCCGGCTCCAGCCGGACGGTGACGTTCATCAGCTCGCCCGGAGCGGCCGTGATGCGCACCAGGTGTTTGACCCGGGAGGACAACTGATCCAGCCGCAGCAGTGGCAGGTACCTGGCAACAGGTCACGGCAGGGTCAGGTACCTGGCAACAGGTCACAGCAGGGTCAGCCGGTCAGCCGTCAGTTCATAAATGACTAGCCGGATGCACCACTGCCCCGCCCTGCAGTGGACAGGGTACACGACTGACCTGCCATCTGGTGGACAGGGTACACGACTGACCTGTCATCTGGTGGACCGGGTACACGACCGACCTGCCATCTGGTGGACCGGGTACACGACTGATCTGCCATCTGGTGGACAGGGTACACGACTGACCTGCCATCTGGTGGACAGGGTACACGACTGACCTGCCACCTGTTGGACCGGGCACACGACTGACCTGCCACCTGTTGGACCGGGCACACGACTGACCTGCCCTCTGGCGACAGGCGCTGGGCCACCATAGCGGCGATGTCTGGCGCCATGTCCTGGCGCGGCAGACCGGCCTCCTCCGACAGGATCAGGAACGGCACATGACTCCTCAGGTGCGGCACCGGTTTACCGGCGGCGCCGCCAGACTCCGCCGAGCTCTGCTTAGCCTGAAGAGGCGGTGGCGGTCAGAGCTGGCTCAGTGGCAACTTGGGAAGCGTAGAGTCAGTAACCATTATGATCCAACTCAATGCCTTAGAAAGTCAGCAAATATCAGGTGCTGGATTCCGGTGTATTCAATGAAAACGCGTATTTTTGTATGCAATAAGTGTACAAATGTGAACTCAAAACCACTTGATATATCATGGTTTGTCCATATTTACATCAAAATCATTATCGTCGGAATATCTTTTTAGCACAACATAATAGCTAAAAGGCTATATTATGACGGACGTAACATATTACTTTAAAAAACGCAAACCCATACTAGCTGAGAACCAAAGCAGCGCGGCGACACCTACCTGCTGCTCGCCTCCCAGCAGATTGAACGTCTCCGTCTGCGGCACGCGACTCTCTGTGAGCGCGGCGCGGGCGTATGACGTCAGCGGACTGCTGATGGTATCCTGCCAGCGGCGGCCCGGCAGCGGCATCGGAGCCACGAACGCGTGCAGGTGCAGACCACCGAGCCGCTGCTGAGACCGGCTCGGTACAGTCACCGTGTACTGTCTGTCGGCACGGGGCGCTGCTGGTCAGGGCTGGTCACCGTGTACTGTCGTCAGGAGGGGCGCTGCTGGTCAGGGGCTGGTACCGTGTTCGTCTGTCGGGCACGGGCGCTGCTGGTCAGGGATAGTCCGGTGTACTGTCTGTGGACGGGGGCGCCTGCTGGTCGGGCTGGTCAACGTGTACTGTCTGGTCGGCAACGGGCGCTGCTGGTCAGGGCTGGTCACCGCTGTACTGTCTGTCAGGACGGGGCGCTGCTGTGTCAGGGCTGTGTCACCGTGCACTGTCTTGGTCAGGACGGGGGTGCTGCTGGTCAGGGCTGTCACCGTGTACTGGTCTGTCGGCACGGGGCTGGTGGTCAGGGCTGGTCACGTGTACTGCTCTGTCGCACGGGGCACTGTGGTCAGGTGGTCACCGTGTACTGTCTGTCGGCACGTGGCGCTGCTGGTCGGGGCCTGGTCACTCGTGTAGCTGTGTTGTCGGCCACGGGGCTCTGCTGGTGCAGGGCTGGTCCACGTGTTACGTCTGTCGCAGCGGGCGCTGCTGGTCAGGGCTGGTCCCGCTGTACTGTCTGTCGGCAGGCGCGCTGCTGTCAGGGCTGGTCCACCGTGTCTGTGCTGTACGGACGGGGGCTCTGCTGGTCAGGGCTGGTCAGCCGTGTACTGTCTGTCGGTCACGGGGCGCTGCTGGTCAGAGCTGGTCACGTGTATTGTCTGTCAGGAGGGGGCCTGCTGGTTCAGGGCTGGTCACGTGTACTGTCTGTCGGACGGGGCGTGCTGTCAGGCTGGTCACGTGTACATGTCTGGTGGAACGGGGCGCTGCTGGCAGGGCTGGTCACCGATGTACCGTCTGTCGGCACGGGGGCGCTGCTGGTCAGGGCTGTCACCGTGTAGATGTCTGTCGGCAGCGGGGGCCGCTGCTGGTCAGGGCTGGTCACGTTGTACCGTCTGTCGGCAGGGCGCTGCTGGGTCGGGCTGGTACCGTGTACTGGGTCCCTGTCGCTACGGGGCGCTGCTTGGTCCAGGGCTGGTACCGGGTGTACGTCCTGTCGGCACGGGACGCTGCTGGTCAGGGCTGGTGCACGTGTACGTCCTCGTGCACGGGGCGCTGCTGGTCAGGGCTGGTCACGCGTGTGACTGTCTGTCAGGACGGGCGCTGCTGGTCAGGGCTGGTCCCACCGTGGTAACGTGTCTGTCGGCACGGGGCGCTGCTGGTCAGGGCTGGTCACCGTGTACTGTCTGTCGGCATGGGGCGCTGCTGGTCAGGGCTGGTCACCGTGTACCGTCTGTCGGCACGGGGCGATGAGGTCAGACCTGAACAGGTATTGCTCCAATGGTCAGTAGGCGCCGGTAATACCGTGAGAATATACAATTCATGATGTGCAAAGAGATGGCAAGGTGAAGTAAATATATTAGTGATGACGATTAGACGCAAGTAGAAATACGGTTATTTACAGCTAGGGCCTAGGTTACATGGATATTCAATGAAAAATAGACGCCAGAGATGGTATGTCATGCATTGCATTGAGACATGGAATAATCATGGCCACTTACTCTTCCTTGGTCTCTGATAGATCGAGATTGGTCCATCTTCCGAGGTGTTGCAGCTCCGACTCTCTTTGAACGGTTGCCGAGTTCGAGAGATAAAGCAGAAACTGAGAAATAACAACCGTTATCGGCCTTTGAGTCAGCACTTTGCAATCGATACTAATACTAATAATGTGTGTGGGTCATGAATCACGTCTTAGCAGAGAAGGACAATAGTATACAGATGGGAAGTGGGTCCAACATTCATGCGAGGCTCACACAATTTTAAGGAACTAAAACTCTGCAAGGAATGCAGCAAAACACAGCAGAAGTGTTCGAGTAGACAAAACAACATACTTCAGCAGGAAAGCTGAAACATCTGCATTTGCATTATTATGCATTATTACTTTTATTTTTAATTTGTGTGGGTTTGTCTCGTTTACCCATCGCATGTCTTACTTTACAAGCGTGTTTATGTCTTTTTAGCATCACAGCGTGCATCTGTGAAATATTGTTCAAATACAACATACATATATAATATATAATAAATTAATATTATAAATATATATATATAGTATATTATAATATATATATATATAATTATATATATATATTATATATATATATATTAACCCTTAATTCCATCTTTACTGATTTACAAATGAACCTTTTGTTCTATTTTAGTATTCAAATTTGTTGTTTAACATATTTTTCCTTAACAACTGTGTTGCGTGTGTGTGGTGTGTGTGTTTGCACTGCTGTCGTGTCGTCGCATGTTAAATTACTTTGATTTGAGCTGGTAAATTGGGTGCAAATGTTCTGTTGCTCAATTGTCATTAAATAAACAAATATAAACAAGTTTTCCGAACAATCAAAATTTTGGTGAAAAATATTACCAGTTTATCTATTTGGTAAGTTGACCTATATTCCTGAGCGGTTGTCAATGCACACAGCACTGTAATCAAAGTGTTAAATAACTATAAGTGTCAATTTATATACTTTTGAAGTGACCCTCAGCCCCCCCCACCTCCCAACAAAAGTGCACCTCACCCACGTCCCCAAATGGTTTTCCTGGCCCACCTGTGGCAAATCTTGGATGGGCCTGAAGAATACTCTTTGTTGCACTTGTATTTAAGAAATGTATTTAATGGCGTATCCAAGGGGGCGCCGGGAGAACCAATCGGCCCGCCCCCCCCCAAATCGCCTGAAGTAGACCAAAACATGACGCATGTCTTAATTTAGACGAAAATTTACGCATGTTTTTACCAAACAATTTTGTAATCACCTATTCATGCATAAAGAAGCAAATTCCGACTTTTTATATAATTGTGCAACTTTTGAAAGTTGGCCTCCAAACCAGTTTTGTGCTGTTCTGTCATAACGATTATTCACGTCTCAGCGTAGTTTGTGGGATGTGAGAAAACACATGATAGTCGATATGTTTGTTATTAACATCCCCTTAAGGTTTGGGTGTCTCATTTTCAATTCGAAAGGATTCAAATTTGGGTCGAATCTGTACCGAATAAAACGACGAACCAGTGAGACGCTTTAAACGGCGAAGGACGAGCGAGACCGAATAAACCCGCGTCACTGTCGTACTCGTATCCGCCCAACAGAGTTTCGTTTTGTGCCAAGCATGCTTTTCAATGGGAAGCACCGCGCTATTTTTACCACCAGGCACGTCGTTCGGGCCGATAACGGTGTGCGGGGTGTATACTATATAGATTCAGGCTGATCTGAGAGTGTCAGCTACCCCTCTGCGAGAACCCTGAATCGGTATAAAAGGGCACTTGCCCGGCCTGATAGAGCTCGAAGTCGGTAGGAGAGGACCATCCACTTATGTGATAGGATCATTGATTGACCTGACAGGGTCATTGTCCGGGCGGAGCGGCTTCTTAATAGGTATAAAAAGACTTTACCTATGCTAGCCTGAAAAGATCCTTATACGAGGCCTGAGCGAGGGAGTCTGAAAGGGCCTTTCCAATACCTGAGAATACCCTAGGTTTGTCCAAACTCCAATATGACCATTATCAGGCCTGAGAGAGCTCTGTGCGAGTTTGAGAGGGCTCTCGGCCATTCTTAGAGGCATTGGTCGGTCATATGGTCCGCCAAAAACTTTGGTTTGATGCGTCATCCGACACAAAGCCAAAGCGTATGTGACGGTTCATTTTTGCATGAATAACTTATGTATACATTTTATTTTACAATCAGGAAATGTGTTATTTTGTGGCTGATTTCAGTTGTTTAAGTGAAGCAATGGCGCTGATATAACCCCCCTTGGATCCGTCCCTCTTTGCCCCCATAAATGTTTGGAAAAATCAACACCACTGAAACGAAATAAGATTTGATACACATTATTCACAAAATGAAATGTACCTACAATCAAATAACAATTCGCAGAAGCATCTTATAGCTATACAGCAGGTAGTACATACCTGCAGTTTGGGTTTCGTACTAAGATGAGACTGGATGCAATTGGGTGATGTGTCATGGCATGTTGGAGGTAAGAATAGCGAGGCAATCGTCCATAATGAATGAAGGATATATGCGAGAAAAATGCCAGACAACACCAGGGTGAGGCTCGGTCTCTGCATGATGGAAGCAGATCTGAAAAAGACGAAATCTTTGGTAAAACAAACTATGCAAACAAATCAATATTTCAAACAAGGTGCATTATAGACCGAAATCAACACTGCTGCACATACCTTATCTGCCACTTATATATAAACAACTACTACGTACATCAAAAATAGCCCGAGTTATGATGGAAATAGAATGGCATGGGATGCGGCAGGAGCACATATCCAGAGGTGGGCGATATTGATGTGACATCGTGGTGCATCTGTGAACTTGTCACTCACAAGCGTCCACAATGGAAAACAAATGTCCACGCCTTTTGAATGGATGGATTTCCGAGGTCAGGATGCCCGCGCGAGGCATCGCTTGTTGCCCAGGCCCCAAACCTCCGATCGCGCAATGCCTTGTAGCCGGCAGAATTTAGAAGCGAAAGTCGTACGTGCCCGACACACCTGGACACGGTCCGCCCCACTCATGTCGTCATCTGAACTTGAGTGCAACCACTCCCACCAGCCGCAAGCCATCCTAGTCGGGAGAAAATAGCGAGCGCCGAAGTCGCGCTGCCACTACCGGGTAAGGTCAGAAGCCTCTCCCAGCTCCCTACTGCGCTACACGGGCGGGCATTCATCCACTGAACAAATCAACACCAGTGTATGTAGCCTAGCTTCTCCGCTGATGTAAGCAGTGAGTTGGTGGAAGTTGAAACACCACCTAACTGTATGAGCAGACACGTCAGACCAGTGAGCCCGCCGGACATGGATACAATCATGTATTATTGAGAGAAATGGTGCAGTGTAATCTCCTGTGATGGTGGTGATGGTGGTGAGTAATATTTCAACTTCAACATTTACAAGTTAAGTTTGTTGGTCCGATATGCCAGTCCATTTTTGCAGTACTCAGACCAACATTTACATTGATGAATCGGTTCTGTTGTCCAGATCCGTTTCCACTCCACGACTTCAAACAAGCTCCAGTTACTGATTTTATTCCAATTACTTCCCACCCAAAACTAATTTAATCCATTTTATTTATGATTATTTCCGTAAATGTTCTTTATCAGTTTTGCTTGATTCAGCAGTGATTCAAAAAGATCCCAGATCCTGCTATATTCTATGCCAAGAGATCCACTGGGATCCAAGATCCAACTTCGGGATCCTTTGTTTGTTTATTGGGGTTTAAAGGAAATAGTTCACCTTGGACTGTTTTTTTTTTCAAACACANGGGAGAGCTGAGTCGGGAGAGCTGAGTCGGGAGAGCTGAGTCGGGAGAGCTGAGTCGAAAGGTAGACAGAGCGGGTGTTACTCGAAATACACACAATATACAATACATATACAATACATATACATATAGTTGTGAGTCTGTGAAGGTAGTTGAGCAGCTTATTCAGAACTAGAGAGCAGAATAACTTCAGCAGAAGATACCTAGTTAGCAGAGGCACAGGTGGTTAATGTGGACATAGTATGCTTATCCAATTGTTGGTGGTTAGCCGCAGAATAGGGCATACTTACCGAGAGCAGCACAGTTAAAATTAATCCGGGCTAGTCGCTTATGCAAAGAGGCGTGACCCTCAACAACACACCACTGGAAACTCCACCCACTCTCCGCAACAACAAAAACATTGCAGTGACATCAGACACCATATCACGTCATTATCACCATATCATTCGTCGCCACAGCTATTGCTGGTTGGCTCAGTGTCTCACAGCGGCTGTCGCAGCCTTCTCACCGATCACGAACGATGACTTCTTCTCTCCCTCGAGCTCCTCGTCGTACTGGCTGAGGAGCGCCTTGGGCCGGAAGTTGCCCTGCTCATCCCACTCGTCCTCGTCATCGGGACGGTAGCCGGGCTTCTTCCGACGAATGGCCACGTTCTGAGGACACACAGACCGGCAAACCGTCAGTCAAGAGACACGGCATACACGGCCGAAACGGTCGACGACGAGACAAAGGACGGCGATCGGAGGACGGTCGGCACCAAGTGACTCACCAACAGGCCGGGCTCAGGAGCGGCAGGGCTTGGGGTTGCAACAAAAGGTACACAAAGGGGAAGGAAATGTTCGGTATGTTGAGTTACAGCCGAGCCGCTGAAAGTGCACGCGTGACTGTGAAGGGAACGTCGTCGGTTGTAACAATGAATCGGGACTAGCCGCAGGGTCACACCACAAAAACTTCGCAGAACTCAGGCGCTGAACAAGCTCAATTCCCCAACAAACCTTCCTAAAAAGTAGTAAAAACTATCTGAATACATGAGAAAGACCTTGTCATCAAATGCCTACGGATCACCCGCATCATCGCCCACCTTCTCATGCCGTTCATCGTCCACCATGTTGACGTTAACCAGGACATCATCCTCATCTTCATCCAGCACGCCCTTGTCCTTGATGGTGAGCACGACGGCGCGCCCCTCCACGAACTGTTCGGCCTGGTGTTCGACAGTGAGGCCCTGCAGGCTGTTGGCCGTGTAGGCGCCGGCACGCGACTCGCTCGTGTCGGCCGCCACCAGGTCACCGACGCCGAACTCAGCGTCCAGGTCGTCCAGCAGCGCCGCCTGGAGGGGGAGACAGAGGCAGGGTCAGCTGAGAAGACCTCAGGTGGGGAGGCACGCAGTTCCGCGCAGAGTGGGTACAGGTCTTCGGGAGTGGTGTGCTGTGTGCCGCGTATTTTTGGGATGTGTCGCACACGTGGTAGCAGCTTACCCAGCAGTAAATGTAATACGCAGTAAGCATCAGAAAGCCAGACATATTCAAGCAACAATTAAAATAAAATAGTGTAGAAAGTAAGCAAATCATATGTTATGCTGTAACGATTAATAGATGAATGTCCACAATTACGTTATCGCAATCTCCGTAACACTATGATTTATGACACCAAAAAACACAACACCTCCATTCAACAGACCACAGCGCCAGCCGCACATTCCTCGACTGACCCGTTTCGACGCCATCTCCTTGTCCTTCTGCAACTGACGGGACTTGGTCACCCAAGCCGATGCCGACTCGTCACCGTCCGACTCGCCGAGGCCGCGGCCGCGAGTCAGCCGCTTCTCGATGGCACGCGCCTCGCGCCGACTCGCCAGCTTCTCTCGCAGTTTATCAGTCTTCTTCTTTTCGCCCATGTGCTCTGTGGGATGAGGGGAGGGGTCAGCAGTGTGGTAATGATGGTACGGGAGTATCAGGTTTCCGGCGACCCGTGATATTGGTAAGCGCTTTGTGGCTGTACAGGAGGTAAGCAGTAAAGACTGGACAGTGTAAAGCAGTATACAAAGTTGACATCGCATTTACCGCAGACATCACTACATCTAGTTGTTTGTCAGAATACAATTTAAAACAATTTGCTGGTGTCTAAATGATCTTTTGTGTGCCAAAAACAAACTAGTAAAAGCATGAATAAATTAACTTACAAAGAACGGCTAAAGATAAAATATCACTACATCAAGGCACTAGCAAACAAGTTCATGAAGAAGTCAACCATCCCCAGCAGTCACAGTCCACAGACTGACAACTCCGCCCGTCCCTCTCTGCAGCAGGAGACCGGCGCGCCACACCCACCTGGCTTCTTGTGAATGGCGTACGTGTCCGAGGAGCCCATACGCGGCCCCTCGGCGCTCGCCTCGCCGCCCTCCCCAGCAGCCTTCACTGGCTTCACATCGAGAGGTCTCAGCCCGAGCTCGACTCGCAGCCGGTTCGTCTCATCAACGGAGAGGGACACATCCCCACCTCCACCGCCTCCGCCCGTCGCTGAAGAGCGGGAAAGCCGCGGCGGTGGCGGCGCGGCCGGCGCGGCAGCGGCGTCCCGCAGCAGTGGCGGCGGCGGCGGCGGCGGCGGAGGGCTCGCCGAGCTGCGGCTCAGCTTGGGAGGCGGTGGCGCAGCACCCGGCGAGCTCTCGTCGGCCTCGTGGCGCCGCTTCCGGTCCGATTTGTGTTTCTTGTGCTTGCGCCGGTGGCGCCGCTCGGAGTCGCCGCGGCGCTCGGAGTCGCCGTGGCGCTCGGAGTCGCTCGCGAGTCGCTCGCGAGTCGCTCGCGAGTCGCCGCGGAGTCGCCGCGGCGCTCGAGTCGCCGTGCTCCGGGCTAGCCGAGCCCGAGCGACTCCGGTGGCGACGCCGCTCGCGGTCACGGTCCTTCTCCCGGTCGCGATCCTTTTTCTTCTTCTTTTCGTGCCCCATGATTATGTGTTAGTTCTGGAGAAAGAGATGCGATGTTACAGTTACTACAATGTACACATACATGATGATGATTTGGGCTAAAGGGCGCCTCAACTATTTAGTTATATGGCGCCGATGTACACATATATGATCAGGTCATTAATATGACATTTGTATTTAAATTAAATGTGAATTATAAGGGAATGAAAGTTTGTACTGCAAAAAATGGCATTTATGTTTTTGCATTGATTTCAACAGGTTGCCACATTATGGAAAATGTATAAATAAGTGATGTTAAATTTTGCTAGCAGATCTACCTACTAAAACACTTATCCCAAAAATATGCGGCACACAGCACAGCACTGGCACACTACTCCCGAAAACGTTGGAAGTATTAATTATCATTAATTACTCCCAACGTTTTCACAATTTTGGTGAAAACTAGCGTCAGGTAGTGCAAATGTGTTGTACTAACAATACTTGATGTTTAATTATTTTTTAATATTTTTAGTAGTAGATGTAGTGCCAGCTGGATGTCCTGAGTATCGTCAGAAATAACATTTACCATCACACGTCCTAGCCTTCAGGATTTTTGAAAAAAGTTATATTGGCGATCTAAATTTTGATTTCAAAACTGATGTCGCAATCTAAAAATTGATTTTCCTGCTGACTGGGCAATCTAAAAATTGATTAGCCAGCTGACTGCACAATCTAAAAATTGATTGAGCCACTGATGAAATCTAAAATTGATTTTGTGGTGAGGCAAAAGCCTTGCAGATAAATTTTAGATGTCGTCATTCTATGAAATTTTAGGCATATGCCAAGTAGGTATAAATTCCATTGATTTTTGTGACTTGAGATAGTTTGACATCATGTTTCCAGCGCTGAAAACGTTTTAGGTTTAAGAGGAATGATCTAAACCGTAAGTACAGCCTCTTCACTGTTTGATACTCGCATTGATGCCCAAGATATGGGCATAAAAATATAAAAATTGATCGATCTATTTTTTTATTTCCTCCCCCTAGTTTGCCCAACTGACATTACAAGGCTGCTGGCAGCGTCAAAGTATAAATTCTGACTCAAGCAATAAAGCATTTAACTGAAGTAAAAAATTATAGATGTCAGAAGGAGCAGGTAACTATGTTGGAAGGTACATCTTTGATGTATGCATCAATAATTAACTGTAACTATTTAGCAGGAAAATATTTAGCTTTCACAGCTCATGGCAATGGTGAGCATGTGATGGTCGATGTATCGAAATTCAGTCCTGATAGTTTTGTACGTTAACGTTTAGCGGTCCAGATTAGTAAGGATGATACCGATGTAATTAATGAAATAAAGAAGGCTTCTTGATCAAAATATATTATGAAATCACCTTACCGGCAATACGCGAAGCACCTTCCACTCGAAATTCTCAAAAACGTTTCGTTGTTTTCTACACAACGCATTATTTACCAACTTTCTGCATATATGACGCAGCTGCTTCAAAGGCACATTGAGAAGCGGTTAGCAAAATATGTTTTTGCTCTCGCTTGATTCGTCGCCTTAAGTAATTAAACAATTAACAGTTCAGACTTGTGCTTGAGAATTGAGATTCCTAGGAATAGATTCCGATTCCATGCCAAGCCAAGCCAGCTGGGTCCAATTCCGATTCTTAAAGCCTAAAGGTATTTCAGGTTCAGGTTCAGGAGCGTGGGAACCGTGGGGACAATGGGGGCAACTCGCCCACTCAACTTTAGACCTGTGGGGGCCAGGGGAGTGTCATCCCGGAATTGGAGCTAGGTGTTCGCGACGGGCCCGAGCATGTTGACTTAGCATGTTGTCATGTTGACCTAGCATGGTGTCGCAACCTGTGGGGGCGACGCCCCCGCAACTTTGGAGCTAGACCGTCTACGGCTTTTCTACGAAAGTTCGCCCGTGTAGCTCAGTCGGGAGAGCGCAGGACTACAGAGTACAGATCTGACCCACCCTGGCAAGATGGGTTCGAGCCGCTTCGGCGCTCGCTGTTTGCTCCTGGCGGGGACAGTGGCGAATCCAGAGGAGGGGCCAGGGGGCCATCCCCCCCTTTGGTCTCAAACTTGATGGGGCACTCTGGCCGCCTGAGGGGGCACTCTGGCCACCTAAGGGGGCACTCTGACCACCTGAGGGGGCACTGGTCGTCTGAGGGGGGACTCCGACAGACTAAGGAGGCCCTGTTGCCGCCTTTGGAGACACTCTGAACGCCTGAGGAGGCACTCTGGCCGCCTGAGGGGGCACTCTGCCTGGCCGTCAGAGGGGGCACTCTGGCCGACTGAGGGGGCACTCTGGCCGTCTGAGGGGGCACTCTGGCCGTCTGAGGGGGCAATCGCCGTCTGAGGGGGCACTCTGGTCACCTAAGGGAACCCTCTTGCCGCCTGAGGGGGCACCCTAGTCGCCTGAGGGGGCACCTTAGCCGCCTGAGGGGCACTCTGGCCGCCTCAGGGGGCACTCTGCCCGCCTGAGGGCACTCTGCTGACCTCGAGGTGGACCTAAACATTTTGAAGAAAAAAAGTTCACTAGGACCCTCAAAAATAAGTGGACCGAAATCCGTGAGTTTTTCAGATTTGGGTCAGCACGTAGCAGCCAGATTTTGCTCAGGAGGGGGGGGGGCACGTCGGAAAAATCACATTTTGTCCTAAGATCTCTTATATCTAGTGTGAAATTCAATTTTGCTCCTCAAGAGCATTGTGTTCTGAACAGCGGTGACCCGGGGGGGGGGGGGGTAGGGTCGGGTTTTCAGAAAATCTCATTCTATCTAGTGTGAATTTATTTCGCTCGGAGTCACCGCGGCGCTCGGAGTCGCCCCATGGACCCCGTGCCCTCCTTGGCTACGTCCCTGATTTGGGTAAAGGTAGGGGCACCATGCTGCAATTGATGGTCCCCCTCCTTGAAGATTTTCTGGACCCGCCACTGGTCGGGGATGACCTGCGGCGGGTGGCAGCGGCGGCGTCAAAGGCAGCGGCATGCAGCCGGCGAGCCGGGCGGATCGTCCTGTCCTCAGTCGTTAGGGGACGTCAAACTTTCGTCTCTAAATTCTGCAGGTGATTGGAATTGCCTGCGTGATCGGATGGTGGGGTCAGGGCCTGCGCAACAAGCTGAGCTTAGCGTGGGTCCTGATCTCGGGAATCCATCCCATCAAAACATTCGGACTAAACTATAAAAAAAAAACATTGTCTTAACCCGCGCACTGCAGGGGGTTCGCGCCGAACACGAACTGCAGGGGGGGGTATTTTTGCCCCCCCCGTGAGATCTCCAAACAACAGCAACGCTACGACAAGCGGAAAAACGGAATTAGATAGCCTAGGCAAGCTCTATCGAAAGTATTCAGTATTTCTTGATCAGGTCACAATTGAGGTCACCGAGTGGTCACAAAGGTCAGATTTCCGGTTTAGGATTCTTTTAGGACCATTTTCAGAAACCCCCGATTATCTCGGAAGCTATGATAGCTTAGGAGCAAACTGATAGAGAGGCAATCGATGCTATTGAAATTTGCAATCGTTACAAACCAGTTCCTCAAAATTGAGCTCAGATCAAAGTTTAGGCTGCCAGAGGTCATGAATGGTCAAAAATACTGTTTTTAGCAAAACAGTTTTTTTCGTGAATAGCATGTTCACCTAAGAAATGTTAGGGAAAATATTTTGGACGCCAATCGTGTTTGTCTCATTATGCGCTTTGAAAAATATATACGGTGACTGGTAAAGGTTAACTCAAATTTGGACTGAGGTCAAGGTCATTTGTGATCTACCGGTAGGGTACAATATTGCATATGGGGCAACGCGGCAGACGAGACAAACAACCATTGTGTCAACTAATCGTTCTCTAATCCTCTTTTCTATCAAGAGTTATTAGCAAATAATTGCTGATGACCTCAGATGACTAGATGCCTTGTAGAAATCCTAAGCAACAATTGCAATTGATCATTTAGAATGAGCTAAAAAAGCATGGATTCTGAAAGAATTAGCCTGAATCAATGCATATTTTCTGAAAGGGAAGCATTTTGTTTATTTTCCCATTCATTATAATGGGGAGATCAGGAAATTGACCTGGAACCTTTGTCAACCGATGACGAAAATCCTGAGATACACGATTGTAGGTACTGATCTTCTCATGAAATTCGCAAGTTCAAACTTTCGAAAAAAAGACTGTGGCTTTGGCACGACGCAACATTTTTTAAGGTGAGGTCACTTGAATGGACTTGTGACCTACCTGAGATGACCTCAAGTCAAAACTTTTCCAAAGTGTGGGTATTGATGCCCAAACAGGTGTACGAAATTTGGCGGCGCTGCGCGCCGCCTTTTTTCCGCTACTCCTGAAAAACTTGAGGGGGCGGAAATCAACCCCCTGCAGTGCGCGGGTTAAAACACTGTTGCAGTTTCATGTCAAAATTTCAAATAAAAGACAATTTAATATTATGAAAATCAACATGCTAGGGTAATGCTTGCAAATTTTGTGAAAATAATCAGGTATCTGTCCTATCTGAATGCAGAATGGACCCCAGTGGGTATAGGTATCAATATTATTAATTTGAATGGGTCTGGTCTAGGTCTGGGCTTGGTGTTCATGGGCTTCGGCTGGGCTGGGCTTGGGGTTTGGGCGGGCACCCATGATAGTCTCTGGAGCAAAGTCATGTTTTTACGGACGCCCTCCCCCTGACAAAACCCTGGCTACGTGCCTGGATACCTACACATGAGGAAAATCAATGTCCTGAAAAATAAGAAAAACAATATTATAGAACGTACGGTACAATAAACATATAGCATTGTCACATGCGAAGATTTTTGTATGCCTCCACCTTACCTATAAGTAGGTAATAGGTATACCTACATAGCTTTACCGAACAAGTTATTTGAGCAACATAGAGCAACGCGGTAAAAAACAGCATGCTTCCTGTCATGTGAGCAATCTCACGGTATGCATTTTTGGGTTTCAGGTCAGCAGTTGACCTTCCAGGTCAAGTCAATGACTCAAAATCGACCACATTCAAAAATAGCGATTTTGCGCTGTGGCCTGTGCCGGTGCGTCGTCACTCGTCATTATTAAAGTATGAAAATAAAGTGATTTGGTTAGCGTCAAAATGTTGTATGTTGAATTAGCTATATGACCATATATCGATGTTTAGGTCTGGGTTAGTTATGACCTCTTAGGAACAAAAATTGTCACCATAGAGGAAAATTGCTATGGATGATTAGCATTAGCAACCTCGACTCGATCACGTCCGGAAAAATGGTCATAAGATCATAACATTAGAAAGTGATAAATGTTAATAAAAACGAATGATCCTAGACCAGTTTTGTCTCAGAAATAAATAAAAAAGTTCCGAACTTTATCTGGCGTATCTGGTAAAAAAGTAAAAAAAGGATTTGAAAAGTGACGTCATGAGATTATTACACTTCGAAAGCCATCACTCAGTCAAAATTTGAGATATTTCTTTAATATTTTGTTTGAGTATTGTCCATACTCATTTTTGTCACATATATTCTGGTTTCTTAAACATGTTATTTTTGGATTTTACAGACATTTTTTGGGGAAGGGGGTCTAAGACCCAAATTTTTGTGAATCTTCGATTTTCATTTGAAAGAAAATGACATTTCACATCATTTCCATTTTTTGTCTACAATTTGCTTTAATACTCTATTTTCTACGATTTTTCCAATATTTACCTCTTTTATCAACATGACGTCACTAAAAAGTAATTGTCTTTCAAACTACTGGACCAATTAAAAAAATCACAGAATACGTATATTTGTTGTAAACTCAGCTGTGACTCAGCTACTGATAATTTTTAGCAAGAAGCGCTTCATATGTAAAAAGTTTTTTCTTTAAAGAAAAACCTCAGGGGGCCTGTTAGGCAGTTTTTGTCAGTTTTCTTACAACCCCCAGTAGTCTATCCGAGGAGATACCTTTTGCGCCATTCTTCGGGGGGGGGGGTCCCTGGAGATACCGTGCCCCCTGACGATGCTCTGGCTGCGCCCCTGTTTGAAGGCACTAGCCGTGATCCGTCACTGATCGAAGTTATATACGATCAGTGACGGATCTACGGTTGGGAAAAATGGGAAATTAGCCCCCCTAAAAAATGGGCAAAATATATATATATATATATTTCTCTGATGAAGAAGAAAGTATAAGCAACCTATTCTTAGGACGGGTTGTCTTAACCCGCACCATGGTGGGCCTCCGAAACAAGTTCGCCATGGGGGGGGGTCCAAATAACCCCTCCTACTCGAAAACTAAAAGTGATAGAAAGACGCGGAAAAAATGGACATTCGAAGTTATCAGAGCATTTTTAGCTAAGGTCAATACTGAGATCGTCAGAGGTCATCAAAGGTCAAATTTCACAGTTTTTGGACTTCGCTTCGAACAACCCCCATATATCTTGTGAACTATGATAGCTAGGAACAAACGGGAAAAGCAATCGAAAGCTCTTGAAAATTGAAATCTGTCTAGTGTCCTTAAAATTGAGCTCAGATCAATAGTTTAGGCTCCAGAGGTCATCAAAGGTCAAATATTGCATTATTGGTAAAACTTTTCCTGAATAGCTTTTGATCTAAAAATGAGAGAGCAATTATTTTAACACCATCGTGTTTGTCTCTACATGGTGCTTTGAAACACACATATACATGGTGACCTAGTAAGATCAATTTCATAATTTGACCTCAGGTCAAGGTCATTTGGTGACCCAGGTAGGTCATGCTGCTTATGGGGCGATGCGGCCAGACGAGACGATTGCAGTGGTGTCATCTGTCTGTCTCTATCTCTTTCCTATCCAGAGTTATCAGCAAATCATACTGCTGATGACTTCAGGACTTCTATAATGATCCTTTATGAGAGATCACCTCCGTGAGTACACACTATAAACTAGCACCTATTGGCTACAATTTCGCACACAATAAGCCCTTAAATATTACAAGTTGAACCTCCGAAATGGAAATCCAGGCATATGTAATCTTAATGTATCACCAATTTTGGCCTCTATGAGATAAAGGAAGCATTTGTGTCTCATTTCTTTCTCGCAAACGTTCACCTTTTAACAATGAGTGTACAGCAAATATGGAACCCTTTACCTTAAGGTCACTGTTTACACTAAAAAAATCCGAGATAATCCAATTGATGAAAACTTTTTGATTCTTTGATAAGAAATTGCTGCAATAGGTTATCACAAATCTTTCGAACATTATGCTGTGACTTTGGCACCGATCCACACCACATTTTGAGCGAGGCAAGTTCTACTTGAACGTTGAACATATAGTGACCTAACCTGAAGATGACCTTAAGTTATAACTTTTTGACAAAGTATGGCTCAATGTTATTGCTTCTAGAGCAGTTGTACGAAATTTGTCGGCGCTAGCACATTGCCTGTTTTTCACTGCCTTTTTCCGAAAAAAACAGCCAGGGGGAAAAATGACACCAGCCACGCCAGGATGACGAGAGTTATCAGCTTTCAATTGTATATTGTTACATGCCATACAAGCAGAACGAAATCCTCACGGTGAATTTTCAGAATATCGTGATAAGAGATTTTTGGAGGTCATTTACCTCCTCACCGTCGAATCCCAAGAACGGGAATGAACGTCTCAGGGGGCAATTTCCCCGACGGTAGAGTCTGTCAGCTTACGAACTCTACACACCCCATCGTCGACTGGGAAATTTGGCTCGTGACTACTGCGATCGCAGGGACCCAGGAAATCACTAGTCTTGTCTCTGAGTGTGGCGCGCCGAAAGAACGCAATCTAGACCAGCCTCGTAGAGCGCCCTCCAAAAGCCATGGCCGGAGCAACCTATAACGACATATACCAGTATGTGGAGGCGAGGCGGGCACATCTATATTACCTCTACTGGAGAGTACGACCATGACTAAGAAATATCTCATGATTCGGCGCACGAAATACCGGCAATTGCAATCACCACCTCGGGGTCAGCGCAAACCCGATGCCCAAAAATGCATCACTACAGTCCGTGACTTCACCATACATATTTCAAACACTACGTAAGAACTAGCACGCCTTTGTGAAGCAATTGCTAAACTAACACAAGAAACGTCAAAGTTCATTCTCTTCGAAATGCCATCTCGAGCATTTGCGGTAATTTGAGCCTATTTACATTCTTTTATACATAGTAAGTAACATAATTGGTCGATCGCTAGGTTCCCCACTCAGAAACGTGCCCTGCCCTTTCGATGAACGAAGTTTATCCCAACAATCGGCATATTGCAATCCCAAACACCAATGCGCCCTGAGGATATCAGGTCGCACACGCCTCCTCAATGAAAAATATGGATCCTACACTGCCCTCTAATAAACCTTCGATCTGGATCCGCCTTTGTATACGATTCGCGTGATCAGACAATGGTTGATGAAGCGTGGAATCAAATTATGATTAATCAAATGAATGCAACCAGATTCGAAATCAAGCTCTTAAGGTGCCCTGAAATCGGATTCGGATTTCTGAATTGATTCCACTTGTAAAATTGTATTGGAATCGGATTAAGAATCCGACTCATGACCATCTGGCCAGGGTCGTAACCACCAGGGTCGTAACCACCAGGGTCGTAACCATCGGGTCGTAACCACCACGTTGGGGTCACTGGGGATCAGGCCCAGTAACTTTTTCGGTTTTAACATTACGTCCGTGGGCGCCGGCGTTGCATGGAAAGAATGGTCTTCAAAGTGCCTCCGTCCCTTAAGCTTTCGAAAGGTGGCTACGCCTACACATTTATATACGGAGTCTTTATATGCGGAGTCGATTCCGCTGAAGAGGACTATCAAGCACAAGTCTGCTTTTAACACCACCATTCGCCATCGTCACTGTCAGCAAACAACACCGAAACCGGCGGTTCACTGGCGAGTCCCGTGATTCCTCACGTAATCCACACGTCACGGTCCATAATGTCATAGACTTGGACCACGGGAACCGACACCGCACTCTCCGGCACTGGACAGCACGGAGCAGCGAGTTTCATGGTGGTATACCAGTCTGTTCGTGTCACTGACCTGTCTGACTGCAGGAAATGAACACTGACAAAAAGACGTATGTATATTCACCGCCACACCCGGTTCACGTTACAGAGCTCACGCACATAGTCACAGCTGCAGACAGCGACACAGCTCGTGCAAGAGACAGGTTCAATACAAACATAACTTCTGCGCCTGAAAATTCCGACTAGTCTAGCGTTACGTCATCGGTGCGGACATGTGCGTTGACCCCGCAAATGGAGCCTTGGATCTCTCATCTCACCCCACGGATCTGGATCTCGGGATCTGCTGGGGTCACTGATGTTTTCCAAATTTGCGGAAGAAGCCACTAAGAAGTGGGATATTTAATCCTTCAGTAAAATGTGTCGTCAGTTCTTCCGGGTCTTATGTGTGTCATTGGATCGTATGTGGGTGGGGGTCTTGTTGAATCCAGATCCGATTCTGGAATTCATGTTTATGTTTGGCGAGCAGATTGCTCTTTCCTCTGGATGAGCAATGGTAGCTTGCGGCAGTATCAAAGCAGTACACATGTAGTCAATTTGAGCCCGCATGACCATCTCATAACACATTATTGTAATTTTAAAAGCAAATGCTAGTTGTCCTTCATTTCATGGGATGTAAACGTTTTAATGTGATTTTCTTCCATTTTACTTTAAAAATAGGTAGGTACACACATCAGTTGCGGACACTGTAGGGAAATGCTCCAAAAATAGAGCGCTTTAAAAATAGCGCCGATGACGTCAGAGCCTGTCATAGACATCCATGTTAAAGCTCTGAAATTAGAGCGTCTTTATGAACACTTTTTACCAAAACCACTTGCAATAAATTGTAGCAAAATGTCAGAAGCCAAGGAATCAATACAAGATACATAAATGATCAACGATCATGTTTGTTTCCTGTAAAAGCCCTCAAAAACAGATTCACATAGAAAATGTAACTTGAATTTCAAATTTGTGAAAAATAACGTAAAAATTTATATTAATCAAACTTAATTAAGCTTAACTGTTAAGTTTGGTTCTCTAGTTCAAGTTTATTTTTTAAACACATTTGGTACATTACTCACATTGAATCTGATGTGTTTTTCAAAATAATTATGACAACTATATTTTCATAACACGTTACGTTACTCGCTCTATTTATTGAGCGTTTCAGCACCAGGCAACGGCAGGTAATCCAAAAAATAGAACAGGGATCTAGACTGTTTCCTGCCAATGAAAAATCCATAAATTTAGCGTGACATATCTATAAGCGAAGTTTGAAGTATTTTATCGCCATATATGCCACATATGGGTCGTCAAGTGGTCGCAGTGCTACGCAACAGCCGCTTAAAAAGGCCCTTTTTCGCGACCGCTTACAATGCATCAAACGCTAAAATTAGAGCGCTCTATTTTTGGAGCATTTCCTCACAGTGATTCGGTGTTCATACTGACATAGACCGTGACGTTCGGTGACTGACATAGACCGTAGACGTATCTCAATGCAATTTCTTAAAGTCAAAGTATCTTTAGGGTCTATAACATATAATTTTCCCGACATGCTATGGACGTTTCGCTTTTTAGAATATTGTCGCTTTTCCACATCCGTGAGTGTATTGCTATCTACAGGTGCAGTGCTTATCAATACAGAGTGTGATGCATATTCACACAAATCACAACCACATACCGACCATATAACGTCCAATCGCGTGTCGTCCGTTTGTCCGCGTCAAACTATTTCTCAGTGGCGTATTGTTGTAATCCAAGAAGTCCACTTGACACGCAAGTGTTGCTTCGGTTAACCTCACCCAGACAGATCATACAAAACAAATATTGCACCGTGAAGTTCAGACTGGTTATTGATTCAACTTCTTGGAACGCTTCAATCACAATTAATTGTATAACTTGAATGACTTAATCACCGTTCGATTCATGGGGACTTACAATTTGGAGAAATAGTTATTTATGATTCAAAGAATCAAAATATTGTCATCAATTAATGTCTGATTCTAAATTTAAATACAAATGTATGTTTAATTTATGGCTAATCAATACAAATGGAACCATAAATATACCATTATATGATCTTTCAAACTGATTGTTACAGCAATAATATTACATGAAAATGAATTTAGTATAAATTAGTACAGTATACGTGAATGGAGCCACCGGGACTGTATTCTATTTGCACCATTTACCATGTGCACTTGAATCGTTAACAATTGAACTATATCTTAATTATTTGGATTCAATAAGCCTTGATATCATGTGGGTTTTGATTAAATTACTATTCATAAATCAAAAGATGTGGTTATTTTTTTAAACAAATTGTGATTGTACGATTCCGATCGGTTCAATCAGAGTCGAATCAATAACTAATCCGGTGAAGTCGTAGCACTTCTAGAGAGGATTGTCAACATAGCTTAGGAGCATTCTGTTCTGCAGTTCAGTTCAGCAGCTACTCATCTTACTTAGTACCTGAGTCACATGGCTTTAATTCTATGGACTGACTAGCTCTGAAGACAACTTCAATGTCCCGTCACTTCAACATTCTATATACATCAGCATGCAAGTCATACAAATACTAACTGAGCGCATCACTTCCAGGGGGCGTTGACAGCAACAGCACACGATGGACCACACGATTCGGTACCGGCTCTGGACGCGTCTCCATACACTTGGTATCGGCTGAGATGAAACCCTTCTCCCAGTGCCGCCTGACAATACTGGCAGATGCAAATGGAATGAGAAAATATGCGATGACTTTGCAAAGCATCGATTTACACTTCAGTGAGACTACGGTATCTTCATAAAGCAGCGTTCGCCAATGCTATCCGAAACTGCAAACACAAGGTAACGTTATACGTTAACGACATGAACTGTACAGTCTGTCTAATATGTATCTTCCCTTTTTAAGTGTCTAAAACTCATCTAATTTAACTAAGGCGCACATAAAGAACTAATATAAGGGAACATGTGGTACCTACCTAGGTAGGCACTAGGTACCACATGTTCCTTTAAATCAGTCCTTTGTGCACAAAGAAGGAAATTAGATAAGTTGTATAAATTAAGAAAGGGAAGATACATATTAGATAGATTGTACATAGGTATACGGTATACATAAGGTTTCATAGGAACAGAAACTGAGCTGAGGTACGCTTATGATACATAATAGCGTTTCATTGGAATAACATGTTTGTCGAGTTCCTTCAGAGTAAGCCTTACAATTGCCTTCCTGATTAAACGCCTTGTGGTATATATCTTCAGTCGTTTTTCTTTCGTCCCGTCGAACAACTCTTCGAAGCATTGTCGAGCTTCGCCTTTCAAAGCACATCGGTCTCGACCATAAGCGCATCGATATCCTTCCTAACTCGTCTGCGCCACTGCAGCCTGCGACGCAGGGCCGCACTGCCGACTCTCTCTCTCTCTCTCTCTCTCTCTCTCTCTCTCTCTCTCCACAATCCGCATGGTCACAACCCCGCGCTAGACATCTGACCAGCCTCGGCAGTCAGCTAGTTACCGCTCCTCTCAACAGATGGCACTGGTGGCAGCCCGGCGGCGGCGGCCGAGTTGGAGCTCTGGGTCAGAACTCTGTGCTGAGTCGCACGTCGTCACCGTGGCCGTCCGTATCGCTGCGGTCACTGGGCAGGGACGGACGCAGGCTGAGACTGGTGCTGGACCGCGGTGGACAGGGGCTCGGGTCCGGCCGCGAGCTCGGGGTGGAGTCCTCCTCTGTCAGGCTGGTGATGATGTCTCGCTGCAGACATGGGCTCGGTACTGGCCGGGCGCCGCGGCCAGGGCGAGGGCTCGGCCCGCTCAGAGACTGGGGACAAACAGAACGGACGGTTATGATCACAGAATAGAGCAGCCGTCACGTCCACACCGTGCGGGGAAAACATTCTAGATAATTGGAAGAAGTAATTGTAGATTACCTGAAGCCTTTGGTTGTATCAATATCAAAAATAAATTGTATCACAGCTTTGGTATTATATAATACCACACGGGGCTGGGAAAATAATTATTTGGGACTGAGGTCCGAGCTGAATATTCCGCCAGAGACCGAAGGTCGAGGGCGGAAATTCAAGCCAAAGAATTCCCAAAGAATTATTCCGGCCCAAGTGTGGTATGAAATTAACCGTATGCCGCTGAGATGGACCAAATGAAGCCATATTTTCCACCATACTTGGGTTTCAACCTCGGCGACGAAGTTCAATAAAGAAAATCAGAAAATTCATTCAGTCACTTTTCTAATTCATACACTATTTTCACTCTCTTCTAACTGTAATTCATTCAGTCGCTTTTTCACTCTTTATTCTTTTTGCAGATTTGGGAAAATATTTCGGCCCGGGAAGAAATGTTTTCCAAGATCAAATAACATTGAGCTGAAATGTTATACCACCCTCACGTGCTAACGTTAAAGGGATATATCGGCATATGGTAAAAGCTTGTTCTCTGACGGTTCTGTGTTCAACACAAAATGACATTTAACAAGTGATCGTTAGATCGTGGACACTAAGCTGTGAGGTATCAGCGTGTGAAATGCATTGAATACATTTTCTTCATTGTATATTTGATAAGAAGTATGTCAGTCACAATCTTGACCTTATTTAATATTTTGTTACATTGCGCTAGTAGGCGCCTAAAAAAGCATAAGAAGCTTAGGGACGGACTGAATAAACAAACAAAAACAGCATTATCGGCTCCTCGAACATGGCAATAACAGGTGATCCTGCGACGCCATCTCCCCATGTCTGGAAATACAGAATCCCGGGGATGACAAAAAACGCCTATCGTCAGCATATTGCCTTCAGTCGTTCATATCCAGCCCAGCATGGGTCTGGCGACATAGGATGACAGCCAGGCACAGACGGCGCACAATTATCGTAAAGGCGGGGCCGCCTGCAGCCGTGCTCTACTCGGGCCTTATTGTCTAGGGGGGGGGAGGTGCGTCAGGGGAACGTAAACCAAAGCAGCTAAAGCATAACAGTACGGAGTGATTGGACGCAAGCAGGCCAGACGCAGGATATTAGTTGGTTGAAATCGATATAGTCACAAAAGCTATGCGCTTGCTACCGATCAAAGGCAAGTATAACCAGTGAACTAACGCAAAAAGGAAAATACATTCGAGAAATAAAAAGGTCCAACAAGAGATAAAGCGACTTCACATACAGGCTGCTCCAGACGCACGCCAAATCACTACATGCGCTCGCTGGGAGGATGCCACATGCAGCGTGTGACTGTGGCCTGTGGCCTTGGGACTGTGGCCTGTGGGTGTCTCAGTTGTGCCGGTAGAGAGCGCTGGTCGGAGGACGGCTGCAGGGTGTCTCAGTTGTGCCGGTACAGAGCGCTGGTCGGAGGACGGCTGCAGGCTCACTACTCACCCTGTAGACGATCAGAGGTATCGTCTCCTCGGCCCGGCGCGTGTCGGTGGAGACGGTGGGAGACGGAGACGAGGGGCTGGAGTGGCTGGTGTGACCGTCCGCCGCCCGCACTCCTGTGCGATCTCCTGCTGTAACAGAGGCAGTGTCAGTTGACCAGGGGCGAAGGAAAAGGGGCTGGTGTGGACTCGTCCCGACGCCCGCACTCCCTGCGTTCCTGCTGGTAACGAGGCAGTGTCAGTGACCCGAAAGGGGGTTGGAAGAATAAGGGGTCTGATGTTGACCGTCGTGCGACACGCCGCCCTCTCCCCTCCGTTCTCCTGCTGGTTACGTGGCAGTGTCATGTGCACCAGCAGGGCAGGAAAAGGGGACTGATAGTGGACGTTCGGTCCCTACCGCACGAGCCCGACCCTTCACTTAGCGTCTCGCTGCTCGGTACCAAGGAGGCAGTGTCAGTGACCAGGTCGGGAGCAGAGTGAAAAAAAGAGAGTGCTGCATGTGACCTTGTCCCCCGCCGCCCGTCACCTCCCATGCGTCTCGCTGCTGGTACAGAGGCAGTGTCAAGTGCCAGGGGCGAGGAAAGGGGCTGTGTGACCGTTTCCGCCGCGCCGCCCTCTCGTCCTGCGTCTCCTGCTGGTTACATGAACCCTAAGGAGGCCAGTGTCAGTGACTAGGGGCGAGGAACATAGGGGGCTGAATTGACCTGATCCGCCGCCCGCCCCTCTGCGTCTCCTGCTGGTCAATTTGGGGCAACGTGTCAGTGACCAGGGGGCCGAGAAAGGGGGTTATTGTGACTTGTCGCGCCCGCCCCTCTGACCCTCGCGTCCTCCTGCTGGTACATTGAGGCAGTGTCAGTGAGAGGAGGGCGAGGAAAGGGGCTGATGGACCGTTCCGCGGTCCCCGCCCTCCACCTAAGCGTGCTCCATGCTGGTAACAAAACTCGGGCAGTGACAGTGGAACCTAAAGGGGCGAGGAAAAAGAGGCTGAATGTACCGTACCGCCGCCCCCCTCCCTGCAGTCTCCTTGCTGGTACAAAGTAAATAAGAGGAAAGTGCTCAGGTGAGACAGGGCGCGAGGAAAAGGGGTTGATGTACGGGTTCCGACCGCCCGCCCTCCCGTCCCGGGTCTCCTGCTGGTACAAGAGGCAGTGGATCAGTGACGAGCAGTGGCGGAGGAAAAGGGGCTACGGCTATGTGACCGTCGTCCGGCCCGCCCTCCTGCGTCTCCTGCTGGTACAGACGGCAAGTTGTGAGTGAAACCAAGGTTGAGGCGAGGAAAGTGGGCTTGATGTACCGGTCTCGCCGGCCCCGCCCGTCATCCTGCGTATCCTGCTAGGTTAACAGAGGCGTGGTCATGTTGTGCATCAAAAGGCAGAAGGAAAGTGGGGCTGTGTGTGACGTTTACCGAGACCTGGACCAAGCCGCCATCCTGCGTCCTCCTGCTAGGTAACAGAGGCCGTGTGCAGCTGACCCTACGGGGCAGAGGATAAGGGCTGATGTGACTCCGTCCGCCGCGCCCTCCTACCTGCGTCCTCCTGGCTAGGTTCACCAGTCCGTGACCGAGGCAGTGACCAGGGGCGAGGAAAGGGGCTGATGTGACCGTCCGCCGCCCGCCCTCCCTGCGTCTCCTGCTGAATGCTGACACAGAGGCAGTGCCACTGCGCCAGGCACGGCTTTTGTTAGCTGGTAGGTAGACTGTACCGCATCGCTGCTCTGTGCTGCGGCATAGTCTACGACTCAGGTATTCTTTTAATTCTGTCCACAGGCGGAGGACGCATCCAAGCATCCGGGGCCAACACGGAATAGGAAGCATTTTGGAAGCAGGAACGAAACAGGATTGGGTGGCAGGCACGTAGCTAGGATATTTATCAGGAAGGGGGCCAGGGTCTACGTCAGTGGTAGAATCAAATCTTGCTTATGAGCCAAATGTTGTTGACTGGGGGAGGGGGGATCGGTTTGTCAACAGTAGGTATCGTATTTTATCAAGTGTAAATTTGATTGTTTGGGGAATGGCACTGGTGCATCCAGGGGGGCATCAGGGGCAAATTCACCCCCAAAACCGCCTGAAATCGGCGCACATTTACGCATTTCCTGATGAAGAAGGACATCTACGCAACTTGTACTTAGAAAGGATTTTTTTCAGAGCGTCTAGCAATGCATAACGGAGAGAAATACGATGAGCTTGTGAAATTTTGTGATTTTGTTGTGGGTGATGCCTCCCCGTGGCGACACAAACTGCCTTTCTAGATCCACCGGCCGGGGAGGGGCGTGGCTCTCGTGGCCCCCTTGGCAACGTCCCTGTTAGTGTTGGGTGGAGACTGGAAATAAAGACATTACGACATCTTTATCCATACCGCCAGTACGGGCAAGTACTAATGGTACTTTATCATGATTATAATATTTATAATCTTGTGATGCCTATTTACAGACATAATTCTAAGACATTGCATAATTATGAATGTATTACACTGTTATCTGCTGCAACCATTGTATAACCAATAACACTGAGACCAAAAAAACATAGAAAATGTAATGCATGCCGAAGCTCCGCAGAAATAATGGTATGTATGGCGTATGCATGCACCAGTGTACATACATAATGTCTTGCATGATTGAATTGCAATATCTTTGTACACCGAAAGGTCATCTTAGCGGGCATTCCCCTTGCTTTCCGGTTAGCACTCTGAGCTATCACGAGGCACGAACATAGGCGCTGTATGTTTAAGCGGCGTTGTTTTACGTCAAATATACAGTGGCGGCGTATCGTAATTTCAAGATGGGGGGCAAACAATTTTTCAGGACCCAAGGCGCCTACTAGCTGATCCAAGGGGGCGGTAGGCGCAGGGCTCAGGGGCTGATCCATAAAATTTAATAATCTTTGCATGGTGCCCCTAACCCAAATCTTTTGAAAACACCATCCACCAACGGATTATAGGTCCCATCTTTGGTTTTTGGCAGTGCGCCCCTATTTCAGCATTTTTTAATTGAAAAGTATGCTTTTTGACAATTTTGTCAAAATGTTGCTATCTCTATGATTTCAATATCAGTCGTTAACCCTTCTTATCATTTACAGTTCCGCGGATGGTGCTTAACTATTATACCTTGGCACATCCAAGGGTAGCCATGGGTGTGTCATTTTTATACCAGACCTGGGTAGGGGCGGCCCTACCAATAATTTTAATTTAACATTTAGCCTATGGTGTTGCATGTAAGCATGACATTCAAATATGTAAAAAATAAGATTAGGGCCCTACCAATTCATTTGCAGAAAATGACGCTTCAGGAGGGCGGCCCCAGAGCCAGGGGTAAGCCAAAGGAGGCGGCAGGGCCACGCCCCCCCTCCCAAGCAAAATAAATGCACAACGTTAGATACAATATGGCTGCTTTGAAACCCGACCCTAACTCTTCCCCCCCCCCCCCCCCCCCCCCACTCCCCCAACTGGTCGGCAGAAGCTGCATATGGCTTGGAAGAGAGGCACAAAATTAATTCATTTCGACGTACCCCCACTTAATTAAATAATCCTAATTCATTGCGTCTGACACGACCGATCTTGGAATAAATTAATAATGGCCAAGGGGTGGTCGAAAGGTTACGTTACAGGAGGTGCGCGTAAGCCCGTTTTTTACAACTCTCCTAGTGTATATATATTTATGCATACTGCTATCCAGTTGCATTTCATACTGCCTTATGTGTTTCGATGCCAGAACTCAAAAATTGTGTCTTGAGCTAAAAAACAATAAAGTCCAGAAATTTATTGCGAAAGGAGGGGGGGGGGGCTTAAGGAAAATTGTTGACAAAAAGCTGCACGTTATAAACCTTACATCAGTCAGCGCATAATGATTTTTACACGCAAAATTAGAACACCAGGATACCAAGTCAGGGGCTGAATCTAGCCCCGTGTGTTATTAAAACAGGCGTGAACCCACGATCTAAAGTTAGCCCTACCATAAAGGTTGAATTGAAGCTAGGTTGTTATCGGTTTAGGCAGATCCACTTCCCCAAGCGCCGAATAATTTTGTTGACCTGGGGAGCGGATCGGAGAGTGGCATAGGCAAAGCTAGTCGTCTGAGCAGCTGATCCACAGGGGGTGACCCCGTTCCCGGCCATAACTCTCATTTTGAGTAAGGAAGTCAGGGCTGAAATGACCCGAAAAATTGGTTTTCCAATTTCTTCTGCGTACTATTTAATACCTATTAGCTTTTGTTGATGGTGGTGGCATTTTCCCTGCCCACCAACTTCTCTGGAAATAATAGGGTATCAAGTAGGATTGTTATCTTCTCAGCGCCATCGAGCGGCCTTCAAAAATTGTACGAGTTTGATAAACCTTTAAAATATAAGCGGTGATACGAGGATAACTTTAATCAAATTAATCTTTCATCTTCATTGTTGGTTTGCTGCATGTTTTTGTTTTAGGAAACCCCAGGCATTTAATCCTTTGTAACCCCTGTACCAGGTACCGTAACCTATTCACCAGACTGCAGAATGTGCGCGCGCCATTAGCTTAAGCACGCACGTTCACACTGTCAGTCCTCTTTGGTGTATCCTTTAACCTGAACTCTACCATGCCTAAATTCTATCCGTTTCCTTGCCATAGGTAGTTTTTTTGTGGTCATTTTCCATGTCCATCATCTCGGACATTGTGAAAAGCCATCGCCGTATGTATTGTTGGATGGCCGTTTGTATTGCTAAAATAAGATGGGCCTGGTGAGAGGGATAAACAAGTAAAAAAAAATAAAAGACAACTGTCCCAGAGGCCTACGCAACCGAACCTCGGAAAGGGACAGACTGGATGAGTTCTTATGACAAAGGTACATGATGTGACGCCGCGGAAAGCGGCGTGGCAAAAATTGATTAGATTTTTAGATCGTGGAAAAAAAATATTGAAACGCAGGACCGTGCAGTAGAGCCAAGAGCCTCTAGGTAACCCCTTTTTTCTGGTGTTCTTCATCTCGGTATGGATGCATAATGGGTATTAGCTCCTCGGGCCTGGGAAGGCCAGCCAATATTCACCGCTAGGGAGAGCCTTATGCACGACATCTTAAGTGTAAATTTCATTCTTTCCCATATTTTTCCCAAATTGCGCTACTTAATTGGCACAAAGACTCGTGTCTCATGCCATGGTGCGCGCCGAGCCAGCGCGACATTTTCCGTTATTGAACTGTGCGTAGCTGGATTTTGTGTCTGCTGCAATTTTTTTTGCGATAAATTTGTTAGAGACAACGACCGTTTGTCGACTTTTTTTGGGAGGGGCGGAAATTTATAGTTCCAGGACCTTTTGGGGGGCATGGCCCCGTTCCCCCGGATCCACCCCTGCATACAACTATTATTGCGCCACGAAGTTTGGTCGTTCAAAGGAATTTTGAGTTCTGAGCGGGCTAGAGAACTAGGTTTAGCTATTGGAACCAGGATGCGTGTCACAATGAGATATATTTGGTCTGGAACAAAAGGTGGGGTCCAAAAGGGACATATTTACTCCCACTCATTTAAGGCCAAGGGGCTAGGAACATGGCCTCGATGGTCCAAGCCCCCTCCCCCTGCCGCCACCAGTGTGGACTGGTGTACAGGCTTGTAATTAGACCCCTTTGTACTGGAAAAGGGCACTAATTTGCACGGAGCGGAGCGGCGCAGATTTTTGTTTGTATGTCTTTTTGATTTTTGGTTTTGTTTTTGTCTGGAGTAATTATGGTTAGATTACGCAAAGGTTCTAAACCACCGATTTGAAGGTTAGGCCCAAGGTCTACCAATGTAGCCGACTCTCAAGGAGCCCCTTCTTCCACCGAAGGGTAGAAGGAATTTCGCCAGTGGCATGGCGACTTTTTTTTTAATATTCTGTACTTTGTATCACAAAATATATAACGTACAGCTTGGGTCCAGAGTACTCTTGACAAATGTTTCAGAATACGTTTCATGCATTTTTCACGTCCAAGGTAGGAATACCCGATAATAGCAAGCCCAAATGGTGTGTGACCCTATCGGTTGCGTTCTTGACAAAAAACAAAAAACAAAACATGGTGGACATCGTGGATTTATAGTACCGCTACGAAGGTCGGTTTTATCTTTATTTGTGCCACTCCATTTCGCTAAAGATAGGTGGGGTTTTCGAGCAAAATGAAATGGTGGCACCAGGACACTAACAGGGACACCTGCAGGGCCTCTCCCAATCCACCCTGAATTCAAGGGCCTTGGTGGCCCGTGCATCCACTCGCCGGGTCGTGCCGCAAACTGGTGCTGGGGAGTCCATGATGCCCTGCCCCCTGTCACAGCGGCCGGTTTTGGCTGGTACACCGGCGCCGGTCGTGGTACTAGTACCGCCGGGCGCCAGTGGTCCCCCCCCATTTGTTACCTCGGGCCCGTTGAGTAGTGCCCGCTGTACACCGGCGAGCGGTCGGTCCCCCTATACACCCAGCGGGTGGTGCCCCTGATACACCGGCGCGGGTGCCCAAGGTCACCTAACGACACATAGTGGTGCCCTGGGTACACTTGGCGCGAGTTGGTGCCCATGGTCAAAGAACCACTAATAATTTTGATTTATACAAGACCATGGGAAGAAGGGATCCTTTCTCCGTGCCTTGGCACAACTACTGGTGGGTGGATATCTTCTGGCATGGGTTGCATGGTGCGCCCGTCACGAGTCAGAGGAGTGCGTCACCAGGTCCGCGGAGCGCGCGTCACTAGTCAGAGGAGCGCCGTCATAGCCAGAGGGACGCCGTCACCAGTCAGAGGGGCGCCGTCACCAGTCAGAGGAGCACTGCCACCCAATTAAGATTGCGTTCGTCGACACGCAGGATCAGAAGGAGCGCGTACGTCATACCAGAAGAGCACCTTACTAGCCAGAGGGGCGCCGTCACCGGTTAACAAGAGTGAGAAGCGCCTATCAACCAGTCAGAAACGGCGCGTCACCACCGCAGCGCTAATCACCATCAACCGCAGTCAGAGGGAGCGCCCGTCCACCTAAGGTCGAGGTAGCGGCCCGTCACCATCATGAGGAGCGCTCGTCCGACTATAGCCAGAGCTAGGGTACGCGCCTGGCCGATCTAACTAGCCAGAAGGGACGCCGTCACTAGTCCAAGAGTGGAGCGCCTCGTCACCAGTCAGAGGAGCGCCGTCGCACAAGCCAGGAAGGGCGCCTTTACAGTCAGTGGACGCCTCGGGTCACATTAGCCGAGGAGCGCCGTTCACCAGTCGGGAGCGCCGTCCTAGCCAGAGGGGCGCCAATCACTAGCCGAGGAGCGCCGATCCAACTAATAGCTAGAGGGACGCCGAACGTCAACCCAAGTTAGAGGAGCGCCGTCACTAGCCACAGGGGCGCCGATCCACAGCAAGTGGGCTAGGGTGCTGTCATCAGCCAGTGGGCGCCGATCACTAGGCCAGAGGAGCGCCGTCGCCAGTCGCAGGAGGGGCGCCGTCACCAGTCAGAGGAGACACCTCCACTAGCCAGGAGGGGCGCCGTCACATAGCCAGTGGGGTGCTTCATCAGCCTAATGGGTGCGAAATTCCCAGTCCAAGTAGCCACAGAGAGGGCGCCCGTTCATAGCGGAGGGAGCATTCGTACATTAGCCACCAGGGGTGCCGATCACCAGTCAGAGGAGCGCCGTCACCAGTCAGAGGGGTGCCATCAGTACAAGCTAAGAGGCTATAATGGGGCGTCCCTCGTTACCAGTCAGAGGAGCGCCGTTACCAGTCGAGGAAGCGCCCGTCACTAGCCAGAGGGGCGCCTCATGCAGTGGGGTGCTGTCATCGCCAGTGGGGCGCCCGTCACAGCCAGAGAGCGCCATTCACTAGCCAGAGGGGGCGCCGTTCAACAGCTCAAGAGGAGCGCAGTAGTGCACCAGTCATTAGGTGCGCCGTCACCCAGTCAGAGGAGCCGCCGTGCAATTAGCCAGAGCGAAAACGCCGTCATAGCCAGAGGGCCCGTCACTAGTCCAGAGGAGGGCCGTCACCAATCAAGAGGAGCGCCGCAACTAGCCAGAGGAGCGCCGTCACCAGTGAATATGAGCACGCCACTAGCCAGAGGTGCGCCGTCCACGTTATGAGAAGAGTTGCCGTCACCGTCAGACGAGCGCCGTCCGTATCCAGAGGGATGCGCTCCGTCATTAGTCCGAGGGGGCCGCCGTCGACAAGTTCTTTTTCGAAATTTAAGGGGGGAAAAACATAGATTGTAAGCCCCCCCACCTTAATTATGGGGGGCAGCTTGCCCCCTCTTGCCCCCCAGATACGCCGCCACTAGCCAATATATTAATTCATATTCTGAAATACAAGAGGCGAAAAGGCGTCAGCCCGTGGTAGCTGAGAAGCCTGGGGAGTTTCTCTGAATCCGCAGTTGAATATAGCTCCACCAGCCACGTGCCGGCTCCGCACGCAAATGAAACCGTCGTCCCGCACAAATTGACGAAGCCCCACCAGCTCATACATACAGACACCCATAGAGCGGCGCTCCTTTCTCGTCTTACTCTGTTTGTTAGAGCGAATTCATTGCAGTGCGTTCATTTAATCTTCATTTTACTCGCAGAAAAACATACAGGATTGCAAACAGAATTAATAAACTGAGACGGGCCCAACTTGTAAAAAGATTTTCTGAAGACGGATGACGAACAAGATAAAATGGGAACGTCACGGTGGGTATGAGAAGCGCATCAGACATTGGTAGCCAGCAATTATTCCGATCGCTATCTTCACCTTGAATAACAATCACGTGAGTAAACTCCAAACACTTTAGTTTCCGTTTCGCTGTCAGTGTCCACACAGGAATACCTTTCACCTGCTGCAGACGTGCAGGGGTGGCAGCGGCGCCGCCCGCGACGATGGCCGGGAGAGCGGTGGTGCTACCTGTGCCCGTGGCTGGTAAAGCAGTGGTGCTACGCTGGTAAAGCGGTGTTCAGTTACCTGTATCAGTGGTCGAGACTGGCGCGGCAGTGTGCTGCTGCAGGAGAAACTGGCCCCGGACCCAGCGCGGGGTGGTGGCCGGGGCCGGGGCCGGGTCGTGGTGGCA
Organism: Semibalanus balanoides; assembly: GCA_014673585.1. Lineage (NCBI taxonomy): Eukaryota > Metazoa > Arthropoda > Thecostraca > Balanomorpha > Balanidae > Semibalanus > Semibalanus balanoides. The sequence continues at coordinate 17,544 of VOPJ01010528.1, read as the reverse complement.
GGCCTCTCATAAGGCGGTCCGTGGACATCCACCGGCACCGTGTGGTCTGAACCTGAACACACAGAACACACAGACATATGGAGAGAGGTCAGTGGTAGAACACTACTTCTGCTGCTGTCTCTTCTGGCACGAAAATATCCGGATATCAGCAACGTTTAGTATTGGAAATGCTGTATTACAGGGAGTGCACTGGTCGCGACATGTGGCAGAACTCAGCCAAGATTGAGCACCCAGGGATTACAAAAACCTACTTATAACAGAATGCATTGTCATATATTCCAATTTTTCACAAATATTTCAGCTTATTAACATATTTTTATTTTGCGTGGTCTTATAACATAACGAAATCAATATCGTAGTACATGATACCAAATTGACTTCATCATGTGTTGGTGTCGTGTACCAGTGATCTTTTGCCTGCTCATTTCACATATCAACAGCGTCGTGTTTGTCTTGGTTGCTGATGCGATTGAGCAGAGCTGTAAGGCTTAGCTGCCTGAGGGCTGTACTTGAGCAGCTCCGACCCGCCTCTTCACTGCAGTGTTGACACAGACTGTGCCTGAGCTGTTAACCACTCGAGGCGACACCGATAAGCTGATGGTGTGCTGACAGCGATTTCATTTGCCTTGAGCAGCACTTCAGTAATGCCTCAAGGCTTAACTTTGCCTTAGATGTTTAAGCAAAATCAATAAATGCTATTCATCTACGACGAGTGCACTAAATGAACATTTCAACATTAAAGGGAATGTTTCACATTTACATTATATTTGAGTTGAGATAGCCATGTTGTTGGATTTTCATTGAAATTAAGTAGTGTAGTGTAGAAGTTAAAACAACCGCAGATGTCTAATCAAAAGTACATTTGAGTTTGGTTTTGACATCTGCAAAAATAAGTCCACAGTGTTGGTGATGGGGGATGGAATGGGGACTTGTGAAAAAGTGTTGGGGATGGAATGGGGACTTAAACCCGATGTCGTCGTCTCTTTTTACCAAATGTTGATGATAGTCGACTTGTTTTAAGGCGATCCTTGGATATATTTTTCGTGTTTTGTTTCTCGACCGCTGGGTACCGGCTGGATCACCGGTTTGATGACGTCATTGGTGTCTCATGACAAAGTTTAGAGGAACCAATCTCCACCCAGGGTTGAGTTCGAATCTCCATCAGCAACGATATATAATGAAGGTTAGGTAAGGTTCGAATGTTCGAAGCTACCTCCATCTTCCTGTATGCACGCATCTGCTCGCCTTTTCACGTGTCTCACTGCTCAAAGGACTTCGCCCTTGGTCAGACGCGCTGCGATGGCGCTCACCACCATTTCAGGTCAAACAGGGTTTCAGGTTTGGTCTTTGTAACCTCTGGCATGGCTAGACCCCAACACCAGTAATCCCAGCTGGACAGGTCTGGCGATTTCGCCGCCCAGGGTCGAGCCTGCTAATCACGCGTCCTTCAAATGCCTCATCAGCCGATCTCTGGCTCCATGTGTGGCGGTGCACCAATCTTCTGAAACAAGGATCGAGTGATAATAGGAACCTATGCTAAATAAACCGTTCGCAGGCCAAGACGTCTGCTTGTAATGAGTGTTACGATCGAACAATGGGATGATAACTTGACTCAGACAACCGCTGCCCAGCACACGCTTCTTTCAGAGGCTGTTTGGGAAGCGGAGAGCAAAACCTGTCCGATAGCACGTTTTAAAAGCCAGGTATGAGCATATTCTTGGAGATACCCTAACTTCTTCCTGAAGTTTCTCCTCATGATTGTGATATTCCTAACCGCACCGTACTACAGGGAAACCCATTTGTGTTAATGTTTTGTAAATAACGGAGGCCATTTGCCCTTTAATGTATTTTTCAACTCACAGTGGGACACTACTTCACTAAATTTCGAACAAATAGATGACAGGAAACGAAATGTGCCATTTTGATTAATCACGTGCATGCGTTTTTTGCACGCATTTGGCACATATACAGCAGGCCAGGAGCAAAAACTTTTTAACAAGCAAAACAAAATCACCCTGTAGACTCTAGATGCAGTCATTTCGTGTGATTTGGAGTGGACACACATACCGGAACATGCGCCCGCGGCTGTTGTAGCAGAATTACAAACACTCAACTCAATACAAAATGAGAGGAGCGATAGTAAAGCAGCTCTCGCTCGCGTGGTCGTATGGGCCCGTTTCATGGCGCGTTAAATCAAACCAGAGCCGGGCGCTCTAAATGCTGATGGTCCGGTCGGCGGGAATTCGCTGGCCAAGGCTGCCGCTAGTTGGCCAAGGCTGTCACTAGTTGGCCAATGCTGCCGCTAGTTGGCCAAGGCTGTCACTAGTTGGTCAATGCTGCCGCTAGTTGGCCAAGGCTGTCACTAGTTGGCCAAGGCTGTCACTAGTTGGCCAAGGCTGTCACTTGTTGGCCAAGACTGTTACTAGTTGGCCAAGGCTGCCGCTAGTTGGCCAAGGCTGTTACTAGTTGGCCAAGGCTGTCACTAGTTGGCCAAGGCTGTTACTAGTTGGCCAAGGCTGTTACTAGTTGGCCAAGGCTGCCGCTAGTGGCCGTTAGTTGCAATCAGCTGCTGCCAACACCAGCGACAGATGCTGCCCTAAATGCTTTCAGAAATCCCGTTCAACGAAACACCAGACCTGTTTCAAGAACCCTGAAGTTACCCGTGTAAAACAGGACCAATTACCGTGCAACGGCCGACAACATTAGTAAATGTCTATGAATGATGGATTCCTTTAACACCCTCATCGAGTGCTTTTTAAGTTCAGGAGCTTCCCGGGCTCATTAGACATCAAACGGAAACACACACCTCACACCAGGCGCTCCTCTGTCCCCTGGGTGTAAAGTTGATGTCGGTGTGCGTCGTAAAGGCCATTAGTTCAGCCAACAGCGTTAAATGGAAGGGCAGCCAGAGGAGGAGAACACCCCGAGTCGACAGGCTGACGCCGTGTTAGTACAGGGGGAGAGAGAGAGAGAGAGGAGAGGAGAGAGAGAGAAGAGAGGAGAGAGAGAGATAGAGAGAGAGAGAGGAGAGAGAAGAGAGAGGAGAGAGAGAGAGAGAGGAGAAGAGAAGAGAGAGAGAGAGAGAGAAGAGAGAGAGAGAGAGAAGAGAGAGGAGAGCAGAGAGGAGGGGATGCTGAGGGGGGTTTAGAGTTGCGAGAAGCGCAGTACGGGTGTCATCTGACATAGCTCTTTAGCACAAATTTGGGAACAAAAACAACTTTGTATTCTTCTCCTGAAGTTCTCCTGATAACCTTCACCTTAATCAATGATGGTCATTTTGATTGCCTATGATACAATTTAGCGTCAAATTGTATCTTGCCTTCCAGCGTGCGTTTGCCAGGGTTCCTGGTAACCTAGCAGTCGATCTTGAGCTTCAGCAACCAGGATGTCGGCTCTCTGACAGGTCGCAGCACACCGTAGCCAACGTCCGCCAACTTCGCACTCGACTCCAGCCGGATGTGGCATGCTGACGGCTCCCGAACTGTCTGAAGCTTTTTTATCATCTGTGTCCGCATCAGTAGCCGCATCAGTAGCCGTAGCCGTGTCCGCAACCGTGTCCGCAGCCGTGTCCGCAGCCGTGTCCGCAGCCGTGTCCGCAGCCGTGTCCGCAGCCAGTGTCCGCAGCCGTGTGTCCGCCGGTCAGAGTCAGACGCCGCTGCGCCATCCGTCGGCCGTCGCGCTGCAGCCGTCAACTGGTGGCACACGCCATGAATAAGTTGCCGTGCGCCGCGCCGTCGGCTGTCGCATCTGACCGCCGCTGGTGACGGACAGCGGCGCGTCTCACCGCGGGGCGGGGAGTCCGGTCAAGGTCAGATGAAGGTCATCCGCGTCGGCCGGCCGCCGCTGACGTAATGTCATGCAGCTGCGGCCAGCCGGCGGACCAGCTCTGGCGCGCACAGACGATGGTCACAGAGAGGCGCGTTTGCCAATCAATGGCTTGCCGGAGCCAATGGCAGGCCCCCCAGGACGCAGAAAGCCTGGCGGTGACATGTAGATTCCATGGTTATCAGTCGGCTCCCGGCCGGCTCGGACAGAGAAGCGGAGCCGGACAATCGGAAAGGCGGCGGGTGGATATCTGCCAGTTTGACCCCGTTCTGACCCCGATCTGACCCCGGTCCGCCCCGAGCTGGCCCCGAGGCCCGAGTTCGCCGCGCCGTAGCTCCGATCGACTGGTGGTCCCAGGATGACCGGCGGACGGCCGCGCCAAGTTTCACCGGCCATGTGAGGGTCCTCCGAGACCGGCCTAATCAGACAAACTCCACTGTCGGCGGCCTCGGGCGCTGCCGGCAGGCTGCCTGCCGACTTCCCGGTACAGGGAACACGGTTAGCCGGTCCCCCGGGTGTACTGCGTGCGCCGGACGCGACAGGAAGAGGAGGAGGCCAGGCAGGCAGCATCCCGCCGCTCCTGGCAACCCAGCGACTCCGGCTGACCACAGGCTACACAGTACACACGGCCGTGGTGGGCGGCTCATGCTTCAACAAAAGAGATCAGAAGTGATTAAGCCCTCAGAGTGGAAGCTAGACGTTTTAATTGACAGAAAATACAATAGTTTGGAAGATAAAAATGATGGGGATGACCTTGACACAACGGCTATACTATACACATAGCAGCAGAAAATGCAAAATATTATCTCAAAGTGAACCCACTGCTAATCAATGTAGGTATTGGAAAGTTTCAGCTTAAACAACCAGAATGCAATTAAATTAATGTGACTTCGCCCATTAATGGTTTATCCCGTCGGCGATTATGCAAATAAATAAATAAAAATAAATAAAACTTGATACATTGGACTTGGAGTTCCTCACTATAACATGAAAAATAAATGGTTTTCAACAAGGAATTAAGAACCGCCTGAATACGTGCTTAGAGAATTGCCTGCATCAGCGATATGAGACACACCTTATCATTACGGGCCAGTTAACTGCTGCCTATCATAAGTCGCCTAAATTAAATTACTATAGCCGCATATCTGATGACTCAGATGTTTGCGTGCATGACTAAAACTTTAACACAGACACAGGAGTCGTAGGGATACACAAACGTCAATGAATATGGGGTCAGTGAAGCTGTGATCTCGTCTGGAGAGAAATCAAACCACGATTTTTATTATTATTTGGAATCTCCTTGTCTCGGTGAACCTCTGCTATTAAAACCTTCATAGGCGTAGGAACGCGGGGGGCCGCGGGGGCCACGATCCCTTCACTTGCTATTCATTTTGGTGTGCTAAATTCAATAATTTAACTTTGTCATACAAATTAAAAAGCGTAACGGATTAGCAAAGACGAAAATAGCTCAAATTTAATTTGCATAGAAATCCCGCTTAGAGGGATTGAATTCCCCTCAAAACGAGATCGAAGTTTCGCTGTCTCCTTCACTTTTTGTCACATTTCTACGCTCCGGAAAACTTCCCTGAACAAGCAATATGGAATATTTTTGCAAAAACAAATTGGCCGAAAGTTGAGGGGGTCCTGTTGATACGCCCGTGAGCAGTCGTATGCCTCTGCACTGTTTCTCGGCCTAAGCACATGATTCGGTGCACAGCAGCTCTCCGACAGCAGTTCTTATGGATCACGACATTAGTTTATGCTTGCTGTAACGATCTGTATCTATACAGGAAATCGCAATACACTCTGACGCATCCATTCACCAAATTGCATTGGGCGCTAAGTCATTAACCAAGAGAGTGGCTTGGAGGCGGAAATCGAGACATGAATCACAAGCCTTCAGGCTTGCTACTTTGGCTTTGCTTTACTACAAAAAAACGCATGGAATCTAAAAAAAAACTGTCACAGTAGTTTCGTATCTACTCTTTGATTGATGCTGATCCTCCTGCTGAAGCCAGCGTGGCATACTTGTATCGATTGCTTCTGGGGTATGGAGCGCAATCTAATCAGTGCCAATCAAGACAGATTGCAGCCGGGACGCGCCGACTTCCCATATCTGTATGATATAGGAGTAGGCACGCGTGCCTATTCTGGAATGTAAATTAATTGAAAGCAGTCGCCATGTAAAAGCGGCACCTACATATTGACGATATATCACTTAAAGGGAGTGTGCCTACTTAGTACTTTTGGAATGTCATTGTCAAATATATTTTTATTACGGTAAGAAGCTATTGGTTTGATCATTGGTTACAATAAAATTTCCGTCAAGAGCTCCTTCAGTTGAATTTTTAATTATATTCTGTGTTGCATTTGTTTTGTTTCAAAACTCATAAATGATCGCCACTATAAACAGAGTAACAAAGATGTTACCTACAATGGCGCACCAAAGACAATAAGCAAACCCATACGAACAATGTAAAATATATATCGAGACTCTGTTCAGCAACGGTTATCAGCGCGCACGAGTTGTTTTCTATTGGCCAGCGCTAACAATATATGCTAGCGTTGTTATTTAAGGGCAATGCTTCTAGTAGCGAATTCTCTGGCGAATATAGATAATTTTGTGCTGCCAGCCTGATTTGGGCGAATTTTGAATATCTCAGCAACTAGAGTGAATCTGGAGAAATTAAGCATATGGCTAAATTCAGAAAGATATGTTCTATAGACCAGTGTCAACAACTCCATATGACCGATGTGAGTAGGCACACTTCCTTTAACTCTTCTTCCTTGATGATTCAAATGCCAAGGAAGGAGAGTTAAAAGTTATAGCTGTGCGTCACAATGCATGTGAAACCGCATGCTATCGACAGTCCACTGGTTTGAAGAGATGTGTTCCGCGATGCACCCAAGTATTGCGGTGCAGTATACCACTCCAGGTTGTCTTTGCTGGGAGCTTGCCTGGGCGCTTGCGTGCGGACTCTATTGCGGTACAGTATACCACTCCAGGTTGTCTTTGCTGGGAGTTTGCCTGGGTGCTTGCGTGCGGACTGCGGACTGCGGAAGCCGGAATAGCACACTAGTTTCTTAAAATTGCCTTGTTAGTTTCTTGATCCTGCAATAACATCTGATATTCTGACGCTAGCAGATGAGCTCTTTCCATTATTCCTAGGCAATAATTATCAGTGTTGCGGTCATAACTCACCGGAGTGAAGGTGGCGGGCGAGTTCGGTGGCGTACTTGTCTGAGAGCCTTGACACCTGCTCCTGTCTCAGCTGGATTTCATAGTCGGCCCCGGCAGCCGCCCGACGGTGGTTCTGAGACAGATACAGAGCCAGTCAGATGCACAGAGACACGGACGGTTAGATATATAGATACACAGATCAGCTGTTTATGGAGCTCTTGACCCCGGCCACCGGCAATGGTGGTCCTGAGGACACTAAGCCGGTCATTCTGAGGACATCCAGCAGGCCGACCGCGTCACCCAGAACTCAGCGAAATGTTGACATGTCTATGCGTGATAAGTGCTTATATTGACGAAACGTGCGCAGCTTCGAACACGACAGAAGCACAATAAGTCGACATCCTCTTGGACGCCCTTCGCGCTGCGAAAGGAAGTGTTTATTGATTGAAAGTTTTGGGAAAATGAACCGCATGCAACCAAGTCACCTGCGCCATTAAGAGAAGTTCACTATTCCCCAGAAGGCGGCCTTTCGATTGGAACCAGAACAAGTCGTCCATAACTCTCAGCCGTCAGATTGGGCGCGATCTTTCAGATGGAAGGCAAACATTGGAGTGGCGCTACGGCGCCTTCAATATATCATCGATCACATGACAGGCAGCGACCAGACCGTGGGTCGTCGGCCAGCCGGTCAGAGTGGCCAGCCCAGTCAATAGATCGCCTATCAGCAAAATGGACCGGGTAGCACCAAACAAAACACGAAAAACGACCAATGTCCGCCAACTTGACGCGAGTCGCCAAACAAGTACGAGCAATTCCAGACGCTGGCGTGTTCAGAATGAGCTAACGTTAGCGTTAGAGGGCCAATGGGCTGGCGCCTTGTAGCTCCCGGCCAGCTGTCTTCTGAGGGTCGATGAGCGCCTGAGGGCCGGTCACATCGGGCCAGCCGCCGCGTCTGGTGCCAGTTATCGTGCCCGAAGTCGCGCCATTTGTGTGTAAAATTGGCGTCATATTTCAGGGCGCGCGGATACCGTCCCGCTGCCCGCAGTAGACCGGCGCGGCGCGGCGGTATCAGCGGCGGGCTCCCATACCAACCCCGTCCTGTTTCCAGGTGGCCGGCAGGGCCGCCGGCCTTTCTGGACGCTCGTTCAATTTCCTCTTGGCTGTGCATTTGAATGTCCAGCCCGTGTAGCGGCTGCACTGGCGCCGTCCTTACAAAGCAACGAGCCGAATAGACAGGCAACTTAGTGGCGGGCGTGTCGTTCACTTTCGCGGCATTGTCTTCAAATGACGTTACTTCGTGGCTTGCAATCTTGTTGAGGTGAATTGAGGTGACAGCTTGAGAGCCAACTGGTACATTGTTCCAGATGATAGCCATACGATTTCTGACCATGTATAATTCGCCAAATATTCTATGAAAATAAACAGTAAAGTGTACATTGAATGATATGCTTACATTATATTTTTAAATCATAAAATCGCACGATGTCGATGCAGACATCGTAATGAAGCTACTAGTCGTTTCGTCGTTCATGTCCATATCATACGGTGCAGAGACATTTTCTTCAACAGCATCTCCCAAGCATTTCTTCCTGACTATAGAAATAAATATCCCAAGGACCAACTTCTATACCTACAGAACAGACCTCACCGGCTGTTGCGATCGGTCAGTGGCTTTGCATTTTCAAAGTTTCTTGTTAAAATCCAAACGATTTCTGATCTACATTTTTTTAGTCAAATCCCACCTTTAAAGGAAACAGCTCACCTTCAAAATGGGGTTCTGAACTGAAAGAGCAGTTATGTAGCCGGTGTTGAGAAACCCCTATCAGCAAGTGTTTTATGAGAAGACTCTCCAACCAAACATATTTTACTTTTTGGCGAAGGAATGCGGGGCTGGCAAAAGAATGCGGGGCTGACAAAGAATGTGCATACCAGGGCAGGGGCCAGGGCACTACAACGCACACATGGGCAGAGGCAATACATCAGCCAATCAGCTTGCAGCTTTCGACTACCTTCGAATCTGATTGGCTGGAACGCGACTACTTTCGAATCTGATTGGCTGAGCCATTTTGTTCCTTCCCGTGATGTAAGGACCAGCTGACTGAAGACCAGCTGAGAGTATACATACCTATATGTAGTTTTGATAACAAATAATAATTTGCGTCCTTCTCTCCTGAATCAGCGCGATGTATGGCTATTTTTTACAATATAAAAGTATAATGCTGTTTTTCAAAATATAAACAAATCGTGTTTGAAAAAAAATCCAAGGTGAACTATTTCCTTTAAATGAACAAGACATGCCTGGAGGTGAGTGCGGGGCTTGAACCAGCACCTGAGTGAGATGTGCCGTGGCGGCGGTCCCAGATTAACAGTTAATCCTTCTTTTCAGATGGGTTGACTTGTTTTAAGCTCTTTTGCTTTTGCACCTTTCTGATTTATATGCATATTTTGGTTAATTTATGGTTCATAAACTTGATGATGATGATGATCATGACGATGATGGTGATAATACTAAGCTAAGCATCGAGACATGATTGCTGCAACCATTATTGACGAGGTACATCAAGCATCAAGAAGTATGTCGGCACCGAAATAGCCGACACACGAATATTGCTTGCAATCATTATTGAGCACTTCGTACCTCCGAAACAAATATTTTGAGCATTTTTAGCAGACTAACACACTTCAAAAATCGAAGAATCAGGGTCCTTTTTCACAGAAGCATCAACTACTTAATCATCACCACATATCAATGACTCGGTCAGGCCGGTTAAGTGCTGTGTATTCTCTCCTTGTCTGGCAGTCCACATATTCCGCCGAGTGTTTGCGTTTGCGGTGATGTTTGCCTACGGTTGCGCTACCAAGTGGATGACGTCACGCACACAAACACAATACATCAGTGCAGCCGGAGGCTGTGGAGGGGGTACGACATCCTCAGAGGTGGAACAAACACATTGTGTGACGAAATTAGTTTCCAAGAGCGACCGGCGACGCTTGATTTAAAGACATAAAAGAAGAAGCAATCAGACAAATGCAATGCAAGAAAAGCGACGGTGGAGTGGCTATGTGGTGTGTCGCCAGTGTGGTCCCGGCCGACCAGACGGCCCCACTGGCCGGCAACACGTCCTCTTCTACTGAGACACACAGCCGACGCGTGACCAGCCTGCAGCACACGGCTTAGACGAGCGCGGCGCAGCGGCGGCGGGCAGTGGCGCAGCGGCGGCGGGCAGTGGCGCAGCGATGCCAGAGCCGGCGCAATCGCCAATTACTGCGGGCACGTCGTGCCCCGCTACAAAGGAGCAGCGCGAATTGCCGCGCCAGCACAGCAGACGAAACAACAGCAATTTGACGCTGGAAAACGGTACTCTGCACAGGCAGGGACAATCAATATGTCTGTTTCATCATATGGGCAAGCAGTTATGACAATGACAATGACTAGCTAGTAGCTACATGTTTTAGTTGATGTGAATGGTCGGAATTGTACAAGCATGCGTTCGCTTATTATCATTCTATAGACATCACTGCGAGCTCAGATTAAATTGATTTGGATAGACAGTATTTTCATAACCGATATTGTATTTTTTTCTCAGGGACTGTTCGGCTATGGTCAATCAGGAAGTAGACGTTACAAATATTGTGAACCGTGAAGGGTACCTATACGTTGCGGCCAGTGTTCCTCTAAATAGGTGCAGAACTCTTCCAAAATGTACTCTTATACAGCTGCTGACCATTGTTCGGGGTATTTGAAGACAGCAACAATCACCACAGGTAAACACAGGTAAGAACATAGACTATAATCACCTTAGCGTCGCTGATTCCTCGGACTCTCATGGCAACCACGATCGCGATGGCGAGCAGCACGAGAGCTCCGACCACGCCGACCAGCACCCCGACCACGGGCCGCACCTCCAGCAGGCTGTCCGACTGCTCGACTGTCGGTACAGTCACACGGTCAGTGAGGACCACACGCCAGCCACGGGCACATGGTTCCAGCAGGCTGCGAGCTCAGGACAGTCACGCAGTCAACCACAGTCGGTCTGAGAAGAAGCGCACTACGCTCCGACCGTAGCCGGGTAGCGAGCGGTATTACCACGGTTTTGACAACACATGATGCAGCACGATTCATCCCTTAGCATCTCATGTTTTGGAATGACTGTTTGTTTAGGCTCTATACTGACCATTGGCCCAATGGTGATAACTGCTACAATGGTAGACCAATTGACGGCATGAATTTACCGATGTTGAATAGTTGTCGATTTGTGTTAGTCGGATCTGGAATAAAAGGATGTAGGTTTCAAGCGGAGTTGCTTTAGCTGGAAATGTAAAGCAGATTAATGTAAGCTGCAGTTGGCATATTGCAGTAATTGCTAAACTTCTTCCTTGGTCTTTAGCAGTTAGCTTGTCTGCTACAGAAACATACTCCCTCCCAGAACTCTACCACCTCGCTACCTCCTGCGGCGGTACCTCTACAACACAAACGAACCCGACGGAGATAATCAAATAACCCATGTTAATGAGACAACAATCACCTCGGCCCCATACTAATCAACCTCGGGGAAGGAAAGTACGCAATACATTATTTCCTTTTTTGCTCTTAGCACGTTGTTTTCCTGAGATCACATTGGCGAGCTTCTTCTTCAAACAGACCATCCTGGATATATATATATTATATATATATAATATAATTTATACATATATACATATCTATGTATATGTATATATATACTATACATATTACATCACCATACTATATATATATATAATATAATATTTAATAATATATATATAACGAGGACAGACGGGATATATATATATATATAATATTATACACATAATATATATTATTTATATATATATATATAGTATTATATAAAGTGTGTGCTGTTGCTCATACCTCTATTCCCTGCGGGGCAGATTCTGCCCTTCGATAGTTTTTCGCTTACCGCTTCCAAACCGTTAGGCCTAGGGTCTTGAAACTTAGTGAATTTTCCTAAAACTTTTTACCTTGACATGACCTCAGGTCAGGTCAGGTCAATTTTCGAATTTGACCTAGCTAGGTCATCCGATAAATTATTCGATGCGCCGTGACGAGAGAAACATGATGATGTTGTTTTTCTCGTTTTTTCTGTGATAGAGCATTTTTGATTGAGCATTGCATGTTAAGCAATGCTCAATTCTACTAGAAATATGGGAATATTTGACCAATTTTGACCTCTGGTGACCTCAATATTGACCTTATAAAAAACACCTTTGTATATTCTCTAGTAATCGTCACGGCGTACCCGCGAACCTAACGCTGTTTTCTGCTTCTCGCTACGTTGCTTAGTTTTCGAGATCTCTGGGGTGGGGGTGGGGGTGGGGGTGGGGGGGGGGGGCGGCGGTTATATTCACCCCTGTCGGGTTTAAGTTGGCTCAAACCCCCCGTCGGTGCAAGGGTTAAATGTATTGATAAATATTGCCGAAAAAGTTTAACCAAAATTGGTGGTGCTGCTGTCCGACATATTTCTGATATTCTCGAGAAACCTCAGGGAGGTTAAAATGGTCCCCACCAGGGTGAGGATAAATACAAATAATTTTATCGTAGTTTTGTATTACTAAAAATCCATTCCAGCAATTTATTTGGTTGTTAAGTTGTAGGATAATGGATCGTAAGCATCCATTAGGGGCCTACCATACAAAGCCTCTGAAAAGCATACATGCTTCCCTATAAAATATACAATTTTTCCGGAAACTTGCATGCTTTTTGGAGATAAAACCCTTCTTTTTCGTGTTTATTAATTGTCATCGAGGGGTTAGGCGGGTTTTCTTACATACATGTCCCCAATGGAAGCCGCAAAGGTCAAGTAGCAATTAAATCGCGCTAGAATTGAAAAATGTAAATATGCAACAGTGATCTTGGTTGATCTGACCTTTGCATTACAATTTCACTTTTGCAATGGTCTAATCTAAGTCTTTGGCTTGAAAAGTATGGCCCAAACTAAAGACACAAATATCTCAATTTTGAACTTTGACCTAACTGCGACCTAACATGTGGCCTTATTTGGAAAACAATTGCGTTTATATCTTATGTGTCTCATTCAGAGCTTTCAATTGTCGCCTTGCGGGTCTCGCTGTGAATATTTGTTCGGAAGATAATGAGGGGCAGAATATGCCCCCCCCCCATTGGGGCGTACTCGGCTGAATACCCCAGCGGGGCGCGGGTTTATCTAAAGCTGTAGTGGTTCCGAACGTGTAACAACACGTAACCTGTAATTCAAAGCTGAGCATCATTTAGCATTCAATGGTTGTGATGCTCTTTGCGATATTGTAGAGTGACAGCGAAACATAAATTGGGATAGATGTCGCTAGGCTTACGTGAATTGTGTGCCATCATTAAACGAACCACTACTGTTTCTTACTTAGCTGCTCAAATTCTCACTCGCTATTAGCCCCACTCGAAGGCTCCATTACCCCAGGTGGGGTAATAACCCCTTACTTGAAGACCACTGTACTGGAGGCTTCCGAGCCAGAGCGGCCAGTCCCCAGCAGCAGTGCGGCGGTTACTACTGCACGGGTGGTTTCGTGACGCGCCTCGTGAGGAGGCTGAGACACGGAGCGAGCCTCACCTTCTTCCCTATGTCTATTGTCTGCGATACCACGGCAGCGCTTTATCGCAGCGCCCGTTTCCAGCAGCCTGGTCCACCTATTCCTCATGGCCTGCTCAGCCTGTTTCCGAGGTATAGCTTCACCGTTATCATGGCCTGTTCGCAAATCTCAGCTGGTAAGCAGCACACGGCTAAACATATCCTGCACTGTTAAGCAAGTGTAGCACCATGTTGTGATAGTCGAGGTCAACTTTCAGCCCCGTGTTGGTGATAAACTTTCGTTCCACTAAGCGGCTTTGATTAGTGTATGTGTGCCATTCAGCAATTTGTAGCTTAGGGATGCTTGAACCTACGTCACACACGGTGCCTAATGATAGCATTTATCATCAAACGAATAGCATCAACCTGGAACAGAAGAACACAGAAGTGTTCGAAAGCTTCAGTCATATTCTTTTTAGCTTGTGGTGAAGAAAGATCCTGAAGTTTTAATTATGTCCAAGTTAATTTTTTTTTAGAAAGCATTTTCAAAAATAATAATTGTGCTATTAGAAGAGCATGACCGGTTGAGGGCTGAAACATGCTGAAACAGTTGTCAAGCAGCTAAATTCTTCAACCAGAGCATTTTTAATGAAAGCCTTTTCCAGGCCCCACCTAGCAGCCGGGCTGATCATCTTTTTTAACATTTAACAGTGCACGCCGCTTCAGAGCACCACGAGAGCAGAGCAGTGAGACGGCCCATGGCAGCGGCCACGGTCACCGGGGCACACCACATCGATCTCAGCTGACCGCCGCGCCGCCGCCGGCCGCTGCTGGTCTGCCAGCCGCCGGTCACGGCTGGTCTGCTCGCCGACCACGGCTGGTCTGCCCGCCCGACCACGGCTGGGTCTGCCCGCCGACCACGGTGGTCTGCTCGCCGACACGGGCTGGGTCTGCCCACCGACCACGGCTGGTCTGCCCGCCGACCACGGCTGGTATCTACCCCGCCGACCACGGCGGGTCGCCCAACGACCACGGCTGGTCTTGCCGGCCGACCACACGGCTGGTCTACCCGCCGACCACGGCTGGTCTCCCGCCGGCCGACCACGGCTTGGTCTGCCCACCGACCACGGGGTCTGCCCGCCGACCACGGCTGGTCTCCCGCCGACCATCGGCTGGTCTGCCCGCCGACCACGGCTGGTCTACCCGCCCGACCACGGCTGGTCTGCCCGCCGACCACGGCTGGTCTGCCCGCCGACCACGGGCTGGTCTACCCGCCGACCACGGGCTGGTCTGCCCCACCGACCACGGCTGGCTGCCCGCGACCACGGCTGGTCTGCCCGCCGACCACGGCCCTGGTCTGCCGCCGACCCACGGCTGGTCTGGCCCGCCGACCACGGCTGGTCTGCCCGCCGACCACGGCTGGTCTGCCCGCCGACCACGGCTGGTCTGCCCACCGACCACGGCTGGTCTGCCCGCCGACCACGGCTGGTCTACCCGCCGACCACGGCTGGTCTGCCCGCCGACCACGGCTGGTCTACCCGCCGACCACGGCTGGTCTGCCAGCCGCCGACCGCCACCCGCCCGCCGGTATGATAGCGCTGTCCGCCGCTGGGTCCGCCGCCACCGAATGCTCAGGCCGAGCCTCAGCCGAGCGGCGCCGCTCTCTTGGGACTCGGACGTTATCTGGACGCGTCCGCCGGCACAGCCGACAACCGCGGCGGCTTAGTTAGCCGAGGCCGGCTTACTAGGGCCGGCCCATCTCACAACCTCGTATAGACGTGCTCAGTGGTTTATGGGCGAGGGAAGGCGGATGGATGGGTGGACGGAGGCGCGTTTAGACATTTAAATTACTTGGTTGGTGCGTGCATAAAATGCATGAAGTTGGTAAGGGACGATAGCCTAATCACTTTGCTGGAAAGCATTGTGTGCAATATCTTAAAGGAGTGTGTTTACTGTCTACTCACATCGGTCATATAGAGTTGTTGACACTGGTCTACAGAACATATTTGTCTGCATTTAGCAGTTACTTAATTTCTCCAGATTCACTCTAGTTAATGAGATATTCCAAGGGCGCCAAAATCAGTATGGAATCAAACAACTGTCGTTAGGCGCCAGAGAGGCTTTTGCTACTAGAAGCATTGCTTTACGACTCTCCTCTAGCATATATCGTTAGCGCTGGCCAATAGAAAACAGCTCGTGCGCGCTATAGCAGCTGCCGAACAGAGCCTCGCTGTCCGTTTTACATTGTTCGGATGGAAAGCTTGTTATCTTAGGTGCGACATTCTAAATAGCATCTTCTTTACTCTGTTTATATTGGTGATGGTTAATGGATATCGAAACAAAACAATATGCAAAACAGAATATAAGTACAAATTCAACTAAAGAGGCCCAAGAAGTAAATTTGATCGTGTCCATTAATCAAACCAATAGCTTCTTACTGCACAAAATATATTTGACATTCATAAAGAGAAGGCACACTTCCTTTGACCCTCGCCCGTGTAGGGCAAGATCGCTGCGTGTCCGGGTAGGGGGAATGGTACGACCCCCCTTGGCGTTTCGCCCCTAATTAAGCTGGAGCTTAGATTTAAAAAAACGAGCGTGTTGCTTGTGACGAGAGGAAGCCACTGACATCAGATTTTAAAGTCCTGGGTCAATAGGTGTCCTCTTAGTTCATGGCAATGACCCAATTGTTATCAAATAGTACATTTGTGAAAATTGAATACAGATCGAGCCACAATGGTGAATCAAATGGTGAAATGGTGAATCTATCATCTTTGTATGCTTAATGCGTGCCAAACTTGAAATCAGCGTAAAAAATGACCTAAACACTGCCAAATTCCAAAAAGGTTATGTCAGGTCATCTGAAGTCATTGGAAGATATTGTGTAAAATATACCCCAGATTTGAAATCATGGCGTCACAAACTGTCCTAGAAACAGCCACAAAAAGTAATCTGAGGTCAACGGAGATCAGTGACCTTGGTTGACCTAAGAAAGGGTCAGTCGAGGTCACAATCTCAGCAGAAGCCAGAAGAGTCACCGGGAAACACCTTTGCATATGCTCCTGAACAACAAACACTCTAAAACTCCACATGTAACAAGGATCGATACTACGGGACGCCCGTTGCGCCTGACAGGACCTTAAGAAGTAGGTCATGGTCACGGGTCATACAAACTGGAAGTTATAGTTTTTCAGAGTATGTGTCAAATTTTTGAAAGTAGGATACTGAACGTTTCGTCGCGATCATGTGATAACTACTTGAGTTACTATGTAAAAACCGAGATGGGTGGCATCCACCCTCCCCTACCCGGGTGAGGGTTAAAGGGAAATAATCACCTTTTCCCACAAAAATGGAGTTATGACTTGAAGTCGATAGACGAGACAAAATGTATTGTAAATGATCACATTTTGCACAACATTATTCCTACCGAAATATATTTCAAATTAAAAATAATAAGCGTTACACAATTTCAATGACCGGTACTTGCATGCACTTTTGGATCTCATCAAACTGCAGGTTTTCCCCGTCTTGTTTTCTTACGCAGCGGATCGGAAAAAAATGGATCCTGCTTGCTTCGATGATATGACCGTCGATCCTATAAATTTGTCAGCCATTGAATAAACAAGGCAACCAAATTAGCATGTTACTTTGGCCTCCTATGGCGGCATAGTTGTGCTGGTTTTGACATTGTTTCATAAATTTTTAGCATTACAAGTTTAGTATAACTTTGTATATGCCTGTATACAACACTATGGTTGATATCATCATGGCAAGACAAACTTTCCCAAACAAACTCGACAAACACTACACAACTGGCAATTAAATCGGAAGCTTAACTTGGCCACCCACAACGGCCTTTCTAACGTCAGCGCAGGGGCGGCGCCACGTTTTTTTTTTTGCCAGGGGTGGCAAAATTGACTGATTGGGTACGCATGCATGTACCGGGAAACAGTGTCACAACATTTTCTCATCCATGCA
>VOPJ01010526.1:0-11018 GCA_014673585.1 Semibalanus balanoides | reverse complement strand
AGTGATTTGCACTCACACGTGTTGACATCTCTCTGCACGTGCGCACGTGCGCACCCCTCTTTTATATCTGAGAAACCTCTAGTCCGATTGTGATGAAATTTGGTATTTCATTTAACGCCTGGCTCGTAATTGATTTGCACTCACACGTGTCGGCATCTCTCTGCACGTGCGCACGTGCGCACCCTCTTTTATTTCTTAAAAAACTGTAGTCCGATTATGATGAACTTTGGTATGTCAATTAACGCCTGGCTCGTAAGTGATTTGCACTCACACGTGTCGGCATCTCTCTGCATGTGCGCACGTGCACACCCCTATTTTTTTTATCTCAGAAACCTCTAGTCCGATTGCCAGTGCACGGTGCACTGTCATCTTGTAATGCCCTTTGGCGCGGGAGTGTGTTACGCCGATGTGAGATGCATATATGCCAAACAGTATGTCATGCTCTCGTTTAAAATGAAAAATACCGAACTGAATTGAACAGATGCCGCCTCGCATAAAGAAAAGGTGTAGTAACGCTGCCACGCTGATTTTTGTAGTGTCGAAATGTCTTGTAGTGTGTAAAGTAGCGTCTGTTGTAGAGTTGAGTGTTTGTAATGTCATAGTGTCTTATCTGTTGTTTTGTTGAGTCAAAGTGTTTTGTATATTGTAGGTACTATCTTCAGTGTTCGCTGTGTCTTGAGTCTATCTCTTGAGTCTACGCAATTATATCTATAGGTGCGTGATACACAAAGCTCTACATCAAACAGTTGTATATTCACCTGCTATTTATTTATTTTAACAGCGCAACAGTCAACGTGAGCGAGGGCAATCGGACTAGAGGTTTCTGAGATAAAAAAATAGGGGTGTGCACGTGCGCAGGTGCAGAGAGATGCCGACAGGTGTGAGTGCAAATCACTTACGAGCCAGGCGTTAATTGACATACCAAAGTTCATCATAATCAGACTACAGTTTTTAAAGAAATGTAAGAGGGTGCGCACGTGCGCACGTGCAGAGAGATGCCGACACGTGTGAGTGCAAATCACTTACGAGCCAGTCCTAAATTGACATACCAAATTTCATCACAATCGGACTAGAGGTTTCTGAGATTATAAAAGAGGGGTGTGCACGTGCGCACCGTGCAAAACAGGCAACTCGAAATGTATCAGCCAATATGGGGTGCTAAACACCACTGTTGCTCGCAATACTGAGTGGAGATCCGGTATGGTGAAGATGTTCACACAGATTTATAACTGCAGTGATTTCAGTTTCACTTCCAACGTTCAATACCCGGTGCAAGGACAGAAGATTGCTTGCACGGCAGCGCCGTACAAATAACTGTTCGTCGGTGTAACATGCCCTGCCTGTGGCACATGATAAGTTTCATCGTAATGAGACTGTTCCGGCGCCCATAAATCACCCATTTTATTGACAATATTGATTGCAAATCGGTGAAATAACACTGGAGCTTGTTCAATTTTTCAAACGTGAATGTGCATAGTCAAAGTTGTGATATCGTTCACCCCAGTGAAAGAAACTGACACTATTACGTCTCTTTATGGTTAGGCAGTCACATTAATATGTTCACAAAGATGACAGTATACTTGATAACGACTTGCGGGTGCGGGGCCTAATCATACACATCTGGTCAATTTAGGGACTTATGGTTTAGGCAGCGCGCGCATTTAAACCCCTGGCAAACAAAAACCAGCCGCATATTTCAAAAACCAGCTCTTGGTACAAGATAGGAGATAGGTGACTCTCAAATACTATAGCTGACCCAACAATCTTGCATATTTAGTTGGACACACCAGGATGAAACGGCGCAGTCAAGTGCTGAAAAAGCGAAAGTGGCCCCGCTAAAAGAAGCTCAGCAGCGGTAACAACGTGCACCAATTCACGCCATCATGTGGCAAGGTAAAGTTATTTGTCAGCTATAAGGTCCAACACTCAAAAATGTTCTACCATACATAGAACAGGAACAGCAGGGCATAATACACGTTACGAGCATGCTACAAAAAAAATGGAGGTACCTCGCGCTCTCTGTGGCCGGCACGAGCCTCATGGGCAAAATCCAGCTTGCCTCCACATCAAAAAATTAACTTCATACAAATGCCCAACTGTTGTGAAATTTTCAAAACTTTTTCAAAAAGCGCACGAAATTTTCGCTACGCCGCTCTACTATCTGGCGAATATTGATAATTTTGCTCCGCCGGAATGTCTTGACGAATTTGGAATATCTCAGCAACTATAGTATTTCTGGGGAAATGAAGTACATGGCTAAATTCATAAAAATCTGTTCTACAGAATAGTGTCAACAACTCCACATGACCAATGTGAGTAGGCACACTCCCTTTAACGTGTCTCAGGTGTCATGAGACAAGACTGAGTGTCATGATTGAGACATATTAATACGAACATTATGACATCTGTAACATATTTTTAACGGAATAGCGCTGTGCGTAAAAAATGCCGTTTTATCAAACCTACCACTCATTTCGTGGAGCTCTGTACACTTTAGAACCTAGTAAACTGAGATGGATATCGTGTTGAAGAGAACAAATATCACAATATTTATTTTAATAAACGCTGCACGACAGTTACATACCTAGCTTGTCATGGGACCAGCACCAACCCCTAGCCCAGCCCATGAAGAATGGACACCAAGCGCAGGCCCAGACCAGAACCAATCAAATTCATAATATTGAGGCTCATGCCCGGTCTGGCCCATTCAGATTAAGCAAATATTTTTTTTTTCACAAATTTCCAATCATTACCCAATTCTAAAGAATAGGGTTTTTTCGTAGTTCTAAATCCTTATGTTATCCTATAATATTTTCACTTGTAGGCATGCTATAAATGAGAAATAGCATCACTCATCTGTGTGTTGCTGTGGAAGTATTTTTGTTATTTTTTATTCTGACCTGGCTTGTGCGGCGCGCGCACTACCTACTTCAACATTCTCAGCTCAGTCCCCAGGCCAGTCCAGAGGCCATAGCCCAGTGATTTCCCTAAATTTTAGGCCTAACCCAGCCCCAGCCCATGCCCAGTCCATAGCTAATGGGCCAGTCTAGACCATGACGAACTCTGGGTAACTGCATCATGGTGTGGGCCGTGGGCAGATCCATAGCTGTGAAAAAGTTAACTTGGTTGGGACAAAATAATAAAATAAACCATTACGGCTGACTAGCTGTCAGCTGTGAAGTAAGCTTACAATAAATTACGTCAATGTGTCAATTATCTGCCAATTTCAGTCGTATTTTGTTTTTGGGAGGGTGATTAACCCATTGCCCCTTTGAATTCGTTGTTTTATAAGGGGATCGAGACATGATCGAGGTATGAGATCGAGTATATGACGGACACATTTATTTTAAAATATTTTTCACAAAAATTAATAATTCGCATGATATTTTTTCAGGCCTTGCAAGCATCCAACGTTGTTTTATCTCCTTGATTCACATTGTACGAAATCTATTCATCGCTTACCAGTAAAAACCAGCACGCGCATTTAATAAATGAAGCGAAACCTACGGAGTATGGGTATGACGTAATGACGTACTTCAGAGGAAAAAAAGGGTTCAGGTGCCAAAACTTGATGTTAGCGACATAGGTATTGTGCAATTTCAATGCAGTTTGCTTTAATATCATAAACTAAATATCGAATTTGATAAACAGATAAGTCATTACTATTACAACACTACTAGCGCGGGAACTTCCTCCGCTGGTGTAAAATATATAAAATATTTACATGAAGACTAATGACATATTAAGTGCTTAGCGTGGGACCTGACCTAATAAATCCATTCTTTCAAAAGGCTCGGAATAAAACAAAAATACGGGTTTAATTCCGAAGCTTGGAGCAAATTTGTGAGCATTTACGTTTTACAAAATGTAAGACTATGTTGATTTTTAGAAGCACTACGCTCTGCATAGCATATTCCCTGACCTCGGAAATTCATCCATTCAAAAAGTTCGGACTAAAACCATGGATGAGAAATAATCCATGCTAAAACGAAAACTACGTGATTTATGTCCGAAGCTTGGAGTATATTTGTGTGTATTTAAGCTTTATTAAATGTAAAACTATGTTGATTTTAAGAAACAACACATCGAAAAAGTTTTATATCTGGCCAAAATACAATGTTTCATTCATCAACAACTCGTCAATATTCATCTGCCTGAGAGCCGGACTGTGCCGCAGTAACTCTCTGTATTGCGGAACAGCATTTATCGGTATTGCGGAACAGCATTCACTGTCTGACGCTTGGCAAAAGCAGTGGACTATTGGTTCCAGTTTATCAGACCTGTATCTGCCACCTCTCTGCTCATTTTTGTTATGCCAAGCGCAGCTAACGGCAATACTTTATGATGCTGATTTTCTTAACACAAAAAGTTGCATGCTGCTTTGTCTCTTGGAGATGACAACGGAAATACTGGTCACTTACAAATCGATGCAATTCACTTTATGTGAACTGCCAAGGATGCAGGAACCGGGGGGCAGGGGGGAGAAGCCGCCCCCCCAAATTGTCCAGATTTTTAACCATAAGCCTATGGCCGTTGCATGGGAAATCGAATCGAATTTTATAATGCCTCCGCCCCCCCCCCCCCAACCTCGGACAGTTCCGGCGCCCCTGTGAACTGCTCTATCTTAATCAATCCTAAACAAATACTTTCTACATATTATCACAACAGATTAATTCCAAGCAACTTTTTATAAATATGCTTTTGATTTATTATTATTGTTACTTGAAAGTTGTATATTGCTATTAAAATAGTTCGTCATTCATCACAGGTTTGTGCCAAGCACAGATAG
Source organism: Semibalanus balanoides (assembly GCA_014673585.1). Classification (NCBI taxonomy): domain Eukaryota; kingdom Metazoa; phylum Arthropoda; class Thecostraca; order Balanomorpha; family Balanidae; genus Semibalanus; species Semibalanus balanoides. Next base: position 6,229 of record VOPJ01010526.1, on the reverse strand, counting down.
ACTAAGCATTCGCATAAACCATGTATGCCTTTTATACGCTGGATCTTTAGCTACAGCTCCGTTTTTGTCGCATTCTCTGTCAATCTTATTGACACTGTCTTGCTGTTTTCGGATAGTTGTTTTAATGGAATCTTCTGTTATTTCTTACTTCTGTTAAGACAGCAGCAGATTCAGATTCACACTCAGATTCACATTCGGACCCCCATCCGAATTGGATGAAACTTGGTGTACGCATGTAGTACGCATGGCCATTACGATGCTGAAGTTTCTTCCGATGTTGTACGGTTCCTCCGAAATCAAGAAAATATTGAAGATGCAACAATAATAGTTAAACCTTTTAATGGTCTCCCTCTACCTCTCTCTCCCTCTCTTTCTCTCCCCTCTATCTCATCCTCTCTCTCTCACCCTCCCTCTCTCTCTCTCCCTCTCCCCCTCTTTTTCTCGCTCACGTGTCCCGGCTCTGTCGTCTCCTCTCCACTCATTTTGCCCTTTCTATGTTCATCTCTCCTTCTGCTTCGTCTTTTAACATCCAGTTTCCAAACTCGCAATCTCTCACATCCATGTAGTCACCCTCGAATCGCCTTTATGTGCGCAGTTTACATCACCACGGTGCCATTATCAAATCGCCCGCCTCCCACCAACACTTTATTCATACGGAATCTTCCAGATGTATTAAGCTAAACGCAAACTGACGCGGAAGGCGCGGCAAAAACCGACAGAGCTTTGGCGCGTGCCGGCTGGATAGATGGTGGCGTCTCGGCGCCGAATTCCAATGAGGCGCGCCGGTTCGGTGCGCGCCACAAATGAATTCGGCGCGGCCGCCGACCACCATCAGTCTGCGCTATCAGCACCGGCACCGACTCAATTGTCCGCCGACTGTGTGTCTCCCCTGAGAGAGCCGACTGTATGTCTCCCCTGAGAGAGCGACCCGGCCGTGCCGTGAGGAGGGTCCGCAGCAGCTGCCGGACCGGACCGGACCGGACCGGACCGGACCGGACCGGACGGCGTCCGGGCAGCCGCCGGTCACCGAGCTACGAGAGGTGGTCCGGCCAGGTGTGACTTGAGGTTTCCTCTGTCGTCTTACCAGGTGACTGAGGTTTCCTCTGCCGCCTTACCAGGTGACTGAGGTTTCCTCTGATGCCTTTCAGGTGACCTGGGGCACGAACGCCACGGTTTCTGAGCCAGACCTCCTCTGCCGCCATGCTCGCTAGCTTCAGTGTCCATTGCCTATGCTCGCCAGCTAAGCATCACCTTGCTTTCCAACTACATGCATTCAAAATGTTGTACTCCTTTGTTCACATGTCAATATAAGCAAACAAATCCTGAAGGAGCTAAAATATCTGTCTGGCCCTAGGGACACTTTAGAAGGTCTACTAAAAAGGTCCAAAATGTTTAATATGACGCCTCTTCTGAAATATGTGCATCATTATGTGATCATCAGGCAATAACTTCCTGTAACCATTTCCGCAACTGTGCTGAGCTCAACATGATCGAAAACAAAAACCATCCCAATGTCACTTCATTTAGCCGATTAAGCCGCTTCCAGCCTCCACCACGTGACACACGTGTCATACGACACGTGTCGGCTCGCGCTGCACCGTTGCTGAGCCGACTGGCGGCACGTGCCAGCCCGTGGTCCGTGGCGGCCGATCGGAGCCGCGCGGCACGTGCCCCCTGCGGTCCGTGTCGGTTAGTCGGGTATCAGTCGCAGGCGCGGTGATTGTCCCGTCAGCGACTGCCATTCATCGGCTGCCTATCTGCTAACTACACCGCCGCCGCCGCCGACAGCGCCGCCGCCACCGACGCAGCCGGGCGCCACCGTGCATAATTACACTAATGTGCCGCCGCTACTGCCGCGCTGGACGCATCGAACGCGTCGAAAGCGACGATGCACGATGGCCGGCGAAGCCACATCGGCAGGAAGAGATGGACGGTCGCACGGGATAGTGAAGCGATAGTGAGGCCGACGTTCACTCTACTCGAAATCGACATGATTTTACCGCATAGAGACAGGCCGCTGAAGATGTCAGTGAGACTGTCTTTAGAACAATGTACAAACACTTGTCATGGAGCCGTGTTCGTTCGATGTGTCTACACATTCCGGCTGTCACATTCAAGTAATAGCACCTACTTGTCATTTGCCACATTCGGTTAACAACTGAGAAGACAGAAGATAATACTTTGCATACGAGGTCTATCTCCCTCCGGCATTCGTGAGGCCTGCCTGCGGGAATTTGGCACTGGCCCTGTGCGTTACTAGCGTCGCCGTCTTACTCGTTCTCTCTGGCTGCGGTTCATACTGTAAATGAGAGCGAATAAGCGCCGCTATTCTTCTCAGGCATTAGAAACGGAATCTGCCGAGCACAGGCAATCTCACATGTAAATGAAGCAAACGAGAAAAATATGCAAAAGTAAACGACGCAGGGTAATAACGGCCGGAGACAATCGGGGTCCGGGGATTTGGTGCTGCCAGATAGCGCCATCAAAATTAAAACCCAGAACAAATTCTGCATTTTATGGCGCGGACACAGGGCTGGGAAAGCTGGGAAATCCTCCGTTACAAATTACCCCTGAGCGACTAATGTAAATAAGATGTGTTCTCCGAAATTGTCTCGTAAGTTGGACGGAAGGATTAGCCGGAGGAAGCGCTCTCGGAAAAGAATCCCTCAAAGAAAGGACGGGCGCAGCTGGAGAAGAATGGGCGTCTCTCTTCTGAGGCCGAGCTTCTGTCGCAGCAGAGCTGCTGATGCCGAGCTTCTGTCGCAGCGCATTACGGTGACGCAGAGCCTGGCTCATGTGTGGTTTTGGGAGAAGGCAGCTCAGTCGGAAGAGGAGACAGTGGACCGCACTGCAGTCCACGGATGTCCAGAGATCCGCTGCAATGTGCTGACCTGTGCATAATAGGCAAACTTATAATGACACATTACTTCATGTTTAGTGCTTCTGCATAAAGTTCATGTCTTGAGTCGAATATATAAGTTAATGTAGTTGTATGCATTAGTGGCATTAATTATTCAGTTTTTCTTATAAACGAGCCGAATGCGAATTCATAAACTGAATCTTTAATGCCACGAGTGTATAAAACATGGCATGGCCGTTTCATGCGCAGACAACTTTGTCAAATACAGATTTCAAGAATCCTATACACAACACATATAACTAAGATATATATATATATTATTATATATATATATATATATATATATATATATATATTATATATATATTATATATATATATATGTATTATATATATATATATATCTATATTTATATTATATATATATAAAATATATATATATATATATATATATATATTATGGATGAAAAATATGATCGTAAACCATGTCAAAATATTATTATTTTTAATTAAAAATAGCCAGAAATATAAGCAAACAAGCTTTCGGGCATTACGCTCATTAATCAAGTTTGTAATGTTTGAAAAATCTTGATAATGGCCGTAATGCCGAATAGCTTGTTTGCTTATATTTCTTGGACTATTTTTATTAAAATATTAAATATTTGACATGGTTACGCATCATTTTTCCATCCATAATCATTAATTCTAAAACAAGTCATCTATTCCTCGCCCACATTCAATTATTTATATATATAGATATATATATTAATATATATATATATTGGAAAGAAATGCACCTCGTTTCGCAATTAATATTTATCTAAAAACCACACTTCGGGAGTCAGAAATTTAGGATGTATTCAAACTAACCAGTTTCGGATCACACGACCCCTTGTCAAAGTTTACTATTGGTTTCCATAAATAAGCGTCCCGTGGTTTTGGGCCGGCACACAGTTAATAGGGAGTATAACGCCTTGGTAAAATTATGAGAAATGCATGGAGATGAGAGACACTCATCTGGACACTCTTATCTACATTCAATTTCACATATTTTCCCAATTGCGGCATATTCCTTAAACTGCTTTGCCGGCTAGCCCAGCGGGACGCTTATTTCCTTGAACCAATAGTACATACCACATGTATGTAAACTTTGACAAGGTGGTTCGTGATTGATCCGATAACTGTTTCAATTTGAATAACATGCCTAATTTCTGACTCCGAAGTTGTGTTTTTAGGAGAGAGAGAGATATTATATATATATTATATATATATATATATATATATATAATATATATATATATATATTATATACTATATTATATATATTGTCACGATCTTTGACACTCACGATAGTTCGCATCGATTAAAGTTAAATCGATTATCTTACGATTAATACGACGAATTGAAACGAATATATCTCACCCGATCACCCGAAAAACTTTATTATCTCAGAAATGACCACCATTCATTCACCTCAGCACGAGATCCACAACAAATTTAGACATACCCTCGCGCGGTCAGTTCCGGGGAGCCATCGTTTTGTCGACATTGGTCATTTCCGGGGAGCCATTGTTTTGGCGACATTCTCCCACCTCGGAACGGAAACGGTCGTCGGGTGCCCGAGTCAGGGTAGCATACACACGAGCAATCACATTAACATATTTCATATACACTTCCTGCTCAGACATTGTTCCTCACGCGTCCTATCACAGGTCTGATTCCTCCAGAACGCATAGTTTGACTACCGGTCGTACGTATTGTGCCGCTTTTTTGTCTTCAAGGTTTCCACCGTTCTTCACGCGGGTCCATTTCTAGAACCAGGGAAAAACTTTCACTACTCGAGCGGTATAGCGCCATCTACCAACGCGCGCAGCGTTGTTTTTCTGCTACCAGTACCACTATCGCCCACCTGAATTTCGTCGGCTCCTCTTGACCATTTTTCCCTTCTTCATCAGTGTCGGCAGTATCCTTTGTGCCCGCGCTCCAGAAATGCTCTGCGAGTTGTTGAGCTTGACGCCAACGCCTTCGAAGATCTAGCTGTTCTCCAGAGAACGTACCGGGAGGAAGGCTGGGAGAGTAGCGGCCGAGAAGGAGATGGTTGGGAGTTTAAGCCTCTGGATCCCCAGCGTCGTTACTGACGTGCGTGAGTGGCTGACTGTTCAACATGAGCTCGACCTCCGTGAGAACGGTAGTGAACACTTCATTTGTCACGAGCTGGCTACCCATAACGACTCGGAACTCTCTTCACCGAGGAGACCAGTTCTGCCCCAGCATCCACCCATGTGCGGTCCACCAGGCGGGATTGATTAATTGCCACTTGATGTTCTCCTGTGTTCAATGTATCGTTGATGTGCGCCTCGTTCCAGTTCCTTCATTGAGCTTCACGAAGTTCCTTTTCGGCTCTCTAAACCTTTTCAGTTGTCACTGAAGATCTCTGAGATGGTTTTCCGGCGCCGAGCTATGAAGCGGCGGAGGGCGAGGAGAAAACTGTCGGTATCGAGAGACGAGGTCACTTCCAAGTGCAGTGCTCTGGACGCCAGACATGTGAGTAGCAGGACGTAACGGCGCTCGGTCCTGCGACCTGAACGTACATGGAGAGGACCGAAGAAATCCAAGCCCACGGAGCTGAACGCGTGTTGGCAGTCGAATCTCGCTTCGGGCAGGTCTGCCATCAGTGGCGGCTGAGGGTGGCTGCGTGTTTCTTGCAACGACGCATTTGTGGAGATACGACTTGATAGTACTTCTGGCCTTCGGAATCCAATACGTTTGCCGAAGCTCATTCAACGTATGTTCGGCTCCTGAGTGAAGCACCTGACGATGAAACGAAGTCACGATCATCCGAGTGACATCGTGATGCCTTGGCAAGATGACTGGGTGCTTCACCGAAGACGGAAGCCGGCTCTTCTCCAGCCTGCCTCCAGCTCGTAGGATCCCGCTCGAGTCTATCAGTGGCGTGAGTTGCAGGAGTGAACTGTTGCCAGACACCGACTTTCCGCGTGACAGCATGTCAATGTCCGACTTGAAGGCTTCCTGCTGGGTCCCTTTGACGATGTGGACTTCAGCGACACGTAGCTCTTCTGTAGATAGCGGTCCTCTGTTTGCGTAGTCTCGATGTTGAGCTGAATGTTTGGCGAACGAAGTAGTAGACGAAGCGGAATATCCACGCGGTGACGCGTCTGTAACGACTCCAGGACGAGTAGCGAGCGGGGTCAACAAATAGCGTCGTAGCTGACTGTCCAGTGGTCACGAAGCCTACTGTCTTGACTTCAAGGGTCATTTTCATCTGGCGGCTGCGTTTCCAGAGCCGCGGGCCATTCTTCTTGCGGTCTGTAGAGGAAGTTGGGGCCACGGAACCACCGACTCTCACAGT